>JANIHZ010000209.1:59232382-59244062 GCA_027478365.1 Erythroxylum rufum | reverse complement strand
TTGAGTTTTAATCTGGAATAAAAATATAACTTCAGCAAAGGAATTTCAGAACAAATTAAAAGAAAAACTATGAAAAAACTGACATTGTTACCCATCAATTCAGATGTATAATATTGCTAGAGGAACATTTACCTCCACAACATGCTGCAAGTCACTATTTGGTTCAATTTTTGGTATACCATGCAATCCATGTTTAAGCAAGAAAAAAGGTATATGAGTACCAAAAGGATGGAGAAAAGGAGAAATACAAGAAGCTTTCTTGTCTTGGCAGTATAGATAGATAGAATGGAGTATAAAATATAAACACTCACACTTATCATGGTTGTCAAACACATCATTCTATCAACAAATCAAATTACTTTCTTCTCAAATACCTAGAATAACAGCTTGAATTTAAAATGTTGTCAAGCATTACATCAAACTTATTAAAGAAACTCACATCTACAGCCCAGTCAGGTTTATCAATATTGTCAGGAACAGTCCGATTGGTAGACATGGGATATGGCCTCAGTGTCCTGTGAGTGAACTGAAATCTTTACTATTGCAATTTGAAGGAAATTGAAAAAGGATAATAGATAGTTCTTTAGAAAAATATGAAAACCATTTGACTATATATGTTGCTAACTTAGAAATGTAGGCAACCAAATCTCTATAATCACAAACTTAAACCCAAGAAAGATAACAGAACTAAGATATAGAAAATCAGTAAAACGGCCAGATATGATTAAGAGTCAACTGTGGAGAGATACCCTGTCCAATCAAAATGGGGAAGTTTCGGACTTCGAGCCTGTCCTTTCCTCAAGCAATAAAGCCAACCTTCATTAAGCACATCTGACTTTTGTTCACCCTGAGTATTCGTCCCTAATGTGGGCAACTTTGCCTTCAAATGAACTAATTTATGAGAGCTCCAAGATGCCTTGAAGCAATCCTGAGTACTGTTAAGATATAAGGGATAAGTTAATGTATCACATAAAACTAATGATCCAAAACTGTATCCAAACCACTCAAGATGTTCCACTTTCACCAAATACTGGAACCGATACTTCAGATGAAAATTACAGCGTAATTTTTAGAACCTCTCAAAGTCGGTGACATCTGATTAAATAGCTAAAACACTAACCTAGGCACTCGCGACTGGGAAGGGGAAAGCTTATCTGCGCCTTCAACCTTGCTGGCCCAAAAAAATTATATAAATCTACATCGCAGATCAAGATTAGTAATTAAAAATAACCATTAAAATAGAAAAAGATTCAAATCAGTTGCATGCAAAAAAAAGTAAATCGAAAAAAGAAAACAGATCAAAAAGAAGAAGAAAATTGTTTTTATCAGATCTAAAGCAACAGGAATCTGATAGAGAAGAGATCATAAAATCAGAAGAAGAGAGAGGAAGAGAATGGGTCGGTGATATAACTTGGCAGAGGCGAGCCGTTCTCGAGCGTGAAGCTGAGGAGCCGAGATGCCGGAGGACGGAGTACCGCAGAGATCGACAAAATAAAGAAAAAGAAAAAAATCAGAAAAAATTAGGAAAATGTCTGGTAGATCTGATAGAAAAGAGAGCAGAAAATCAGAAGAAGAGTACCGTGTGTGAAGATCCGAGCACGGAGAGAGCAGATCTACGCAGAACTTCAAATCGAAAGTTAAAACATCACCCTCACACTCACAAGAGCACCATTTTCAAACCCATGATAGACCCAACATGATCACTACTTTCACCAAACACTCGCAGATAAATCGAATAACCATAAAAATAGAAAAAAATCCAAATCAGTTGCATGAAAAAAAAGTAAATCAAAAAAAGAAAACAAATCAAAAAGAAGAAGATCGTCGTAACCATGACATATGATGGTAGAGGTTACGATTTGGGTTTGAGAGAGATCCATCACATACGATGGTAGGGATGACGATGATGCCAAAGGTGGTGTTTCAGCAGAGGCCAGGTTTGAGAGAGGGAGATCGTTGCTGTGTTTCTAGGTTGTTTATTCTCTTGAACTTTCAGAACGGAGAAAAGAAAAAAAAGGCTTTGTAAGGACGTTAAAGCTACCGTTAGATTAAATGAACGGTTGGGATGGATTGCGTGGTCGTCCATCCCAACTCGTCCTTAGTATATATACTTAATAACCAATAGCATAATGGAATCGTTAATGCAATATAAGGTGACTCACACTAAAAATAAAAAAATCAATGATATTAGTGATAAATATATCATTTATTATATACGTCAAATAACATTTATAAATATAAAAATAAAAAGGATTGTTAGAACTAAATTATATTTGAATACGTTTCAACATTTAAATCAAATTTATGAAAAATAAAAATTAAGGTTTCACATATTTTTTATATTTCTTGGAGTTATTGAAAGATTTTTTATATTGACTTAATAGTTGAATAATTTAGAATAAGATTACAATTTCATCTATATTATTAGAGTATTTCATTTTGACTAAACATGAAAATATTAAAAGGTTTATAATTGATAAGAGTCAAATTTCCAAATCACTAGTTCTAATCATTTTGACAATGGTTGACCCAAACTCAATTCTTGTTAGTAGACTCTACACTTTACCCATATTAAAATTTCTAATATGGCATTTAAGCAGGTTTAATCCAAACTATTAATTACTCGGTTATCCATCTAGTTATCCAGTCTTAGCAACTGGCCTGGTCCAGTTACCGTTGTGTCACTGTCAAAGGATAACTGAATGTTCAGTCCTCAAGTACATCCTAGTTGTACTTGAGGGTGAATATTAAAGTATCTCATATTGACTAAACATGAAAATGTGAAAGAATTTATAAGAAACAAAAGACAACTATCCAAATGGCAGTGATGTTACTCTCCAGCCTCCAAATTGAGTCAGAAGCAGACATACAAAGCTTCTGGCACATAGTTGGGACAAGTTTTATCAACCAATACGGCGTCTAGTATGTTTACAACTCCATTTACCCTTACTTTAAGCCCCACTCAAAACCAAATCATTTTAGAGAATCTAAGGTCCCAAATCCCACTTTTTTATAAACATATTTAATGAGTTTAGTTTACAGTTGATCAAAATTTTCCTTTTCCTTGAAATCAACAAGTGACTACAGAAATTGCTCGAGGTAACCCCAAATGATAATACGATTATGATTCACCAGTGTTGCTCTAGCGGTAATGGTGACAATAACTCTCACTATTCTCACCTCGGCCCTTCTTTGTTTCCTCCTATGTGGATTCCTTTAGCTGTGAATTTTTGAGGTGTTTTTAGCCCATTTTAAGATGGGCTGAGAACACCTCCTTGTGTCATTTGCCAATCCTCTCAATCGGTGTTCATAACACTACATATAAATGTCAAATCATAGTATATTAGTATATAGATTACGTACCAAACAACCAATCGAGTTTCATAGGTAGTTAATATCTTCGCAATCGATGACTCCATTCCATAGTTTTCTATAGTACTGGTTTCCAACATTCACCAAACCGCAGAGAAAAGTGAAGTTAATTTGTTTTGTAGATATTACTAGTTGACGGGATAGGCTTGCTTGTGGGAAAACATTCTTTAATTCACGCTAAGTGATTTGGAGCCATTAAATAAATAACTCCAACGTATTATTATTTATTTCCTTAGGAAATAGGATAGACAGTTAAAACAATTGCTTTTGTGGTAGGCTTAATCTTTTATATTCCTTGATGTGGATCTTTTTGATTTATAAGGATTTGTTACTTTATTAACATACATTCCGACAAGATTGGAAGAATTCTTACTAAGCATCTAAATAATCAGTCCCAACATATGTGACACTCGCAAATATTTTTCTTGCTTCAAGCACAAAAAAACATTATCCAGTAATTGATTCCTTTATTAATCCTTACTTTTCTTGTTTATGTCTTGGCAGCTCAACTATACTCAATTATATGTACTCGATCTCGAGCACTCTTTAGGTCTGTTTTCTATTAATTAATTAGCATATCAAACTCAAAACCAAGCCACTTTCTGTTAGACAAAGAATATAAAAGTAACTGCGGCAAATTTAATAACTCCAGAAGATATGTAATGCATTGCCTCAAAGTCATCATAAGCTATGTCTCGATATATATTTTTGTGTCCGTACAGTGATATATGTTAATAGCGATGCACTCTTTCGGATAATTATATGACGACTACTTAGTTTAATTATCGAGCTCAACTTCCAATTGTTGTTTGTAGAATTTACCATACACTAATGTACTTCTTGTTCCACTAATAAATTGTTGTCTACACATGACAGCTTTTTAAAGTACAAATTTCTACCAACACCTATGATCACATCAGAGACACAACAAGGTTTCCAATCATGAATTAGGTAACTTATGTTTGGGCAAACAATCCTATTAATTTATTAACAACCTAATTGTTCTGTTTTTGGTCAAATAACAACCTAGTAGTTGCGGTGCATACCACATTTGGATCACAAAATGGGGTATAAATTTAACAATAAACGAATAAAGAATTTGAAAATTTAAACTCATAGAAGCTATTAAAGTCAATATAATAAGCCGCCTACTTTCCCCTAATTAAAAAAAAAAACCTTCTTACTCGCTTGTAATTAATTAGAAAATATTCAAATTCTTAAATTAAATTTACTCAATATTTAGTTAAAATGTTCCTATCGCTTCACCTAATAATACTATCCTACTAGAGAACAGCATTCTGCATGATTGCATCTACATACATTTATAGTAATCTTTATCGTATCTACAAGGTTAGGGTGCCTTTTACTATTTTTAACAGGGCAAATAAACTAGCTCACAATCTCAGCAAGGAACATAGCGCCCTTCACATCTATATATGAAACCTCACATTTACCACACTTATGTCTGAGATAAAGTTCAGGGGAATCTGCAGATAAGTTATAAAACGTTGATATATTACTCGATTTGAAAGCTCAATCTCTCCAAAAAAGGAAAAGAGCCTAAGATCTTATTAGTGATCTATCTAACGAGACTAATGGTGTTCTATATAATCTCCCGACATTTGCCTAAGATATTCTGACCGGAGTATACTGTAGCTGAAAATCATATTCATGAGATGCAGATTATAGATATATCATCAAAGTTTTAAATAGCAAACTGAATTCAAAATTGTGGCTGCGAGACACTGAAAGAATTACACTTGGTGAGATTATAATTATAAATAACTGTCACATCAGCTCCAAAAAATAAACTGTAATATTTTGATTGAAATTGCAAATATTGTATAGCAAATTAATAGAAAGTTGAAAAGAAAATTGCAGCTTATATATTTATTATGATATTAGTTTAGATTTTTGATATAGTGACACAAGAAAATATTGAAATTCACCGGATCTTTATTTTTAGTTTGTTAGGAAAGGAGTCCACCCCAAGTTGTTTCTTCTTGAATCTACAACCGGAACACAAGAAGTCAAGCGTTGCGGGAGCAGTGAAGAAAAACTCAAATGTGAAATCAGACTTTGAACAACGAATAGTGTTCCGTCTAACTAGGTTAATTAACATTGGATCTAGCAGGTAGATAAATGACAAGCGAAACGAGATTCCTCATTGATAACCCCCAATCACGTGGACTCGCCGTTTTGTCGTTTGCTTAGTCTTTAATGCAAGTCTTAATCCATGTAAATTAATATAATTAAGTAGTTAGCGAGTCCACATGTGCCAGGGTCACCCTTGCAGCTTCTTGGATGTAGTCAGCAAAATGGGAAACAACATTCTTGAACTTGGAGGAGATGGACTTGTAAGAAAGCAGAAACGTGCCCACAAGAATCCAGATTCGAGGCAATAGGTGCCATTCACATGGGATTGAATTTTTTAATCGAGGTGGGACTTGATTAAGATATGATTCTTTATAACAGTAGCTGGTAATGGGGTTGATTAGTTTAAGGAAATGGACATATTGAATCAGATACTAAACAACCACTAAATTTGGCGTTTGGGAACTAGAATTAAAGTATGTGGGAGTTTCTCAATTTTCATCATCTTCCACCAATCCCTTCTCTCTCAAGGTAAGCGCCTGCCATTCTTGAAATCACCACCTCAAAAACCCATGTCAATGTAATTAACTGCATTATCATTTTGAATTTTCTGTGCAAGTGCTTGTCTGGATTAAAAAAAACATAGTTGACCAATATTTTGCCCAGAATCTCTAATCCCTTTCCGAGCTCAAACCTTCTCTTTTTCATTTTTCATCCCTTAAAAAGAGTCAAGTCAAGATCACGAGAAATGACTAATTCAGCAAACTATATACGGATTTAACGCCCAAATACGTACGTATCTGCGTGCCTTAAGTATTTTGTGTTGTTACGTGCGCATAACCAGTTTTAACGTCAATAATACGAGGTTTGGATAATTAGTGACCAGTTTATGAATTTAATACATAAGAACAGTTTCTTGAGAGTCCGTAAAATCTACGTTGTTTGGGAATTGAGACCACTTTGATGCATGAAAGAATGGCCCTTTGGTAAGGAGGAAAGACCATTTGTCTTCTAACGAGCTTATTAATTAATAGCTAGCCTTGGTCTTGACTCTTGTGAGTTCAACTAGCCATCAAAACCCACCTTGTAGATCGGTAAAGTTCCTAAGGCTCTTGATTTCAAATTTATTCGACGTTACGAAAATTAGAGGATGATATCATAAACAAATTATCCTATATATTAAGCTGGATTACCATTTTCACGTTAATTAATGGAAGTTTGTAACTGAAATTGAAATTATCAATTTAATTTCTTAACTTGTTTCATATACAAAATAAAAATTTTAAAATCTAATTACTTTTTATGAACCTTTGTTCTTATTGTAATAATAAAGAATGTGAACATTTCAGTTGTTACTTAATTATTATAAATTATTTATTATATCAAAAATAATATCTCTATCAAGAGTAAGATTTTTTACTTCCTAAAATTTCACATTTCAGTGAGACTTTTACTAGGAGATTATTATACTATAAATTTATTATAACTCTACATACTAAAAGTCTAGATTTAATATTTTGACTTTGATTCTGAAAGCAAACATAACCTCAGTTTCTTTATTTCGATACAGGCTTTGTCAATTGTCATAAAATATGCTCATGGCCAGTTGCATAAGAGATGGATTTGAATCGATTAAATCCAGAAACCAATTAAGTGACCAATCACATATTCCTTCGTAGGGGATCAAAACCCATTAGTAGTTTAACCAAAGTCATTTAAAAGGATGCATTTTAGAACTTTCTCTTGACAAAATTCTTTGGTGGGAAAGCCCTCAATTTTCAGGTGTGTACTCCCGTACCTATACTATCTAAACAAGAAGATTAGTTAGCTTTAAGTTGTCAATCTATTGTCATTTTATGCTTACTAATTCAACCACCTAGAGGAACGCGCAAATGACATATCTATCACCTAATTAAACAAGAGGTGTTCTAATGTTTGTGTTAGAGTCAACGTCAATGAGATTGGAATTGACAACGTAATTTCCATTCCCTCTTTCATTCCTGGATTACATGATAATGACAAGATATGAGTCATGAACCCAACTTACTGAGGAAAGTTATAAATTTCAAGGAAAAGAAACTGTATGATGGGCCAATGGCCATATATGGAACCCTATATGTATGGCTTGTTAGATAAATTCATCTTTTAAGTTAGGTTTTCCATCAAAAACTTTTGAGATCGATGTTTGTGGATAATACGGCAGCAATTTTTGAGTGTTCCAGGTCAATGATTTGTTCAAGTTTTGGCTGCTTTCCCATACCAGTACGTGCACAAATCCTTGGAATTGGACAAACATTAGGTCTATGCCTTTGATTGTTGCAAAATTTATATTATTTTAAGCTTAACATAAACGCCTTTCATGGTTCCACCTTCTTGAATTAGACAAAATGAGATTATATTAATTTGAAAAATTCACAATAATTGGATATGGACAAACATAACTTAAATTTTGACCTTTGCGTTTTCTTCCAATTAATGCATCAAAGGATTACCCTCAGAAAGTGCTGAGATTACAATAACCTACTATATACTCCTTTTTTTTGGGTTCATGAATGAACTGTTTATTTTCATACCGAATAATTGGGAAAATAATAGAGTTATTATTGGTACATATTCATAATGTTTGTTACATCAGAACGCAGCTTAACATGAATATTAGTTGACCAATGGTTGGTAAATGATTTAACAATAATGATATTATAAGTCCCCTACATAACCTATGACAAGATATATAAACCGCACTCATGGACCACCTACCTATGTAGTCTTGCTGTTGCATTGATGTTGACTAGCTCATCATGTTAATTAGGAATGTACATATAAATTTCTTAAAACTATATTAGAAAAAAGTTAGGAAGAAACAGAAACTAACAATATCTTAGGTGTTTGTGTCCCGACAATAATAAAAGTTACATCCAAATTGAACTTGAGAAGAAAGACGCAAACATACGCAGAAGAGGAGGTGTTAACCATCGTGAATCGTGATTGCCACAGCTTGAAGAAGATAAGATCGTGAGAAGGGTGGGGGTGTTAGTCTCCAAATGTGATGGATATAAAGACAAAAGCGAGTGGTGGGTTACCGTGACCTTAAATGAATTGAAGAGAAGAGAGAGAGAAAGCCGACAAAGAGCATCTTTTGAGATATAAGAAATGCAAGGGTAGAGTAGAGAGATAAGAAGATAGGCCGTATTTGTAGATTTCTTCACGATTAGGTCAATTAAGTTTTAAATAATGATTAGTTAAATGGCTTTACTTTTAAGATCAAAACAATGGCAAAATTCTTAAAGCTTTGTGTAAGTAGATCCGTTAATTACCTTAGATTTGTATGAAAATTGATTAATTCACTACTTCGGTTTTGTGAAGAAAAAAAAGATAATATTAAAAAAGGTGAACAGAAGGCAAGGTCAGCAGTATCTCCAGCGCTGCGCTCGTGCAGCGTGGAGCTTTTGTAGGGTTTTCTTCTGAATAGTGTCAGCGCCACCCACGCGTCTTTTATCTCTTTGTTCTTTGGGGAGAGTTCTCCAATCGTCTTTGTCATAAGTTTGAGTTTTGGTTAAGAATCAACAGTGATGATGATGTTGATGATCTGTATTTGTTATTATTTTGTGGTCAAAATTCAAACCCTTCCAATTGTATCCTCCGCCATCCACCCACCCACTTACTTACACCCTGTACTCCTCTGTGCGTGTATGTTTGTGTCTTTGATCATCATTTATTCATTTCCTCCTTTTCTCTCTGTCTCAAACAGTTCCATTCTATCCATCAAGAGTTCTCATCCCACGTTCATGGTCATTGGCCAAAGCTCTATTACATTATTGCTTTTGTTTTTCTTTTCTATGTTCATTACCATATATGTCATATACTGAGGAGCTCTTGCTTGCATAAACAAATCAAAACAAAACTTGTGAGCATAAGTTTTGTTGATAAACTTAAATTCTTCAAACCTTTATTATACTTGGTTGGCAAGGAATACTATAACAGAATTAAGGTTTACGGTCAACAGAGAATTGACTGGAATAATTGGTAGTTGTTAAAATGAAATAATTAGTTATAAGCGTAGGAAGATAAATTAAATTATTCTTAAAAGTGATTGTACTCATGTGTCACAATTGTTGAGTGTATACTTAATTACCGACTCTTTGGTTTAAAGATAAAAGAGGTTTATTCACGCATTGTCGCTTGGCCAATTACAAGAATCAGATCAAAAAATGTATATGCGCAACAGAAATCAGACATAAATTGTAATATTTACGCATGTATATTGTATACATATATACTTTTGTTTATGTGGTTAAAGATATTAACAAGTACTTAAAGACTCTTTTCTAAGTCAATTTCTGCCATGACCTCCCAATTTAAGGCTCTGTCTAGCTGAGAGCATGAAATTTTAACTTATATTGTGATCTTTTCTGTTAATGTGATCAAACAAATATTCAACAAATTAGTAACCTTTTTGTATAATAAATTTTATGGTATCAACTTGAGCTAACAAGTTAAATTAATAATCAACATAAATTAATAAGGTAATACATTTATAGAAAAACTTGTATAACTTTATAGTCTTGTTCATGCCACAAATTAATACTTTGATAAAATTATAAATATGTATAATTGACTATGATACTTCCTTAAATTATAATTACATTTAACATTTTTCTTATAATTTAAAATTTAATTGGATCTCATCTATAATTTTGCTTAATTATATTCAAAAGTTTTGAGATAAATTTCTTAAATTATAATAAATATAATGAATACTAAGACTCTCTATGATTTATATTCACTTTGTTAGGTTAATAAAAGATAATTATAATCTAATTATTAAAAATATGTTCATTAATATTTATTCAACGAATAGATTTTATATTAATTTATCGTATTAATTCATATAATTTTTATTCTATATCTTATTAGATGTTAAGACAAAGTGTAAAGAGTAGAAAAGTATACTCATAAATATTCACGAAAAATTAAGGTAAGGATCTATGCAATAGACCGGAAAGAAGGGGGGAACTGACACGTGTTGTGATTATGAAGCATCTATTTATATTTATCTTGATATATATATATATATAAAAAGAACAAAAAGTCGAGCATATAAATAGGGGGACATTATGTCTAACGTTAACAATTTGAGAAAAAGACATGGGAATTTCAGTGCTTTGTGGTGCATGTGGGACATGGAAAATTGAAGTTTTCCTCTCTCACACACGCACGGTACACAGTGCGCATACATGAACAAGTAACAGGACAGAGTCCGGTTTAAATGTGCCAGCTATTACTTTCCATCAGTCCTTCCGCTAGATCGGGTCTATGTATGAATAAAATATAAGCAGAAAGAGTTCAACTTTTGTGTTGCATTTCACATCCTCCTGTTTGTTATTGATTGAACTTCGAGTTCGAGTGAAACCCATGCAAGGCACTGCAAAGGTTCAAATTAAACGGTAATTGGATCGGATAATTTCTCCAGGTTAACAAATCAATGAATTGTTAGGTTTCAGATGTGCCTCAATATCAGCTATGAATTCACGATTGCAATTACATAATTACAACGAAAGAATTTAGTGGGGACATAATTACAACTATTTCATAAAACAATTGTCTTACAGCTACAATTACATAGCTGTATCTAAAATCTTGTGTAATTACGAACTATAACAAAAGTGGGTTTAACTGGGCAGATCATCTTAATGAGTCATAATAATTGATTGGTGCCATCATTCGATCTTAAGATCAAACTCTTGGAAGTCGAATAAAAAATAATTTAATTCCAAAAATTGCAATATAGGATGCAACCTCAGGTCGTCTCACTTAATCAGAACCTAATGAAATGGACCTAAGCTAGCTTATATGTCATAAAATGCAAGCGAAATTAGTAAGAAGGGGGTTTTGATCTTGAAAATATTAATGACCTAAAATGCATTGTAAAAAGCATGTAAAAAGTATTTTTGAGTTTTTGAAAATAGAAAATGAAAAGATTAAGACAAGTGATAAAATCTTCTTGAAAATGAGCTTTGGCCATCACAGTTCAAAACTAATTTGATAGGCTTAGAAATCACTAAGTTTGAATTGTAAACCTTAAAGGATTGTCTTTAAGTTCAGGGTCTTGATTAATGAACTCCATTTCTCAAGACCCTATTAAGCGCTCTTAAGCCTTAGAACCTTAAAGGACTCTTTAAGTCCAGGATCTTGATCAATGAACTCCATTTCTCAA
>JANIHZ010000209.1:59211768-59221893 GCA_027478365.1 Erythroxylum rufum | reverse complement strand
TGAGAGAGGACAGCAAGTGGTGTTTTAAGCTCAAGAATTTTTGTGGGTAATCTATTGATCAAGTATGTCGCAGTTGCGACAGCTTCAGGCCATAGGTATTTAGGTACATTGGACTCTAACATTAGGGATCGGGTTATTTCCAAGATTGTTCGGTTCTTCCTTTCCGCCACCCCATTTTGTTGGGGAGTGTGTGGACAGGTGGTTTGATGTATGAGCCCATTATCCCTAAAGAAAGCTTGCATGGTATGATTAATGTATTCCCCCCCATTATCAGATTTGAGTATTTTAATCTGATGCTGAAACTGTGTTTTGATGAGGTTATAAAAAAGGATAAATTTTTCTGACACTTCAGATTTATGTTTAAGAAAAAATGCCCAGGTGAGACGTGTGCAATCATCAACAAACAGGAGAAAATACGAAAAACCATTACGACTAGATATAGGAGAAGGGCCCCACATATTAGTATGTATAAGTGAAAAAGGTTTATCATTTCAAGTATTATTATGGTGAAACACTTGTCTATGGCTTTTGGCTAAGATACATGTCTCACAAGAAAACTGACTTTTATTATGAAAAAACTGGGGAAATAATAATTTAAGGTACCCTAATGATGGATGACCAAGTCGTCGGTGCCACAGCCAAGCTTGCCTTTCCACCGTCCCGTGAGCAAGCAATGCGGAGCCTTATTGGTCCACTTCGTCTACGTAGTACAAACCTCCTTTTTCAGAGCCACGCCCAATGATCTTCCCCGTCCGAATATCCTGCAAGAGCCATAACGTCGGATACATTAGTCCTGTGCAATTCAATTCTTTTGTCACACGACTAATAGACAACAATTTATGGGACAGGGATGGAACATATAAGCAATTTGAAAGTCTAAGAGTCGGAGACAAATCTATACATCCGGCACTCTCAACCGGTGAGTAACCCCCATTGGCTGTTTGGATTTGGGATTTTCGAGGTACTGACGGTGTATGGAAATCTGAAGGGTCGTATGGCATAGTGTCTGTGGCCCCGCAGTCAAACAACCACCCACGATTCTTTTCTTGGGCTAGGCATGCAATTGAGGTTTTTGAAAATTTTTTGGGTTCCTTTTTAACAACCCCATTACTACTGGGACTTAACAAACAAACACCAGAATTAATTGGGCTCAAATCACATTCACCAAATATTCCAGGTTAAAAAAAAACGAGGATTAGAAAATTGAGGATTTGGGGATAATTTTGAAACCCCAAACCCTATAACTCCAAGAGTTCCTCCATTATTCTCGTGCGCAGTGGCTATGGCAGCAAATCTTATTCCCTGCTCGTTACCTCCCGTGCTGATGGTGATCTCGTTGCCCACGGTGATGGCAACTACTCCTTTCGTCCCTCTTTTCTTGCTATCGGGCCACCAATCGGGGTATCCAATAATTTTGAAACACCCCTCTTTAGTGTGTTTAGTTCCCCCGCAATGGCTACACTTTAGCCTCGATTTGTCCACTTCCTCTTGCCGGAATGATGACTTCGCCATTGATTTGACGTTTTCTGACTGGCCTTTCGCCACCAACCCTGCTCCTGAGGAAAAATCTCCTTGTGATGGCTCTTCTTTCCAGCCGACGTTCATGATGACCCTTTTGGCCACCTCTCTTCGGATTGTTGCGTAGGCCACTTCAACCGAAGGGAGAGGATCTTGTTTAAGGAGATCCCATCATTCGTTGTCAAACTTGTCATCAACACCCCCAAGGAATTGGAACAATATGAATTCCTGTATTTCACGACTTCGTATCTCAATGTCTACGGAGCACTGCATTGGATTGGTTGTTCTTCGATCAATCTCTTTCCAAATTCCTTGCAAGGTGCTGTAAGTACTCTGATCAATGCCAGACCCTCCACAATCGGTATTGTCCTCTTTGGTCATGGGCGGCGGCGGCCCTACGCGTCGAACCCATGACCTCAAGGTTTTGTTGCACCCAGTGCACGCCTCCACTACCATTATGTTGGGTCCCAGACCCTCCACAATCGGTATTGTCCTCTTTTGTCATGGGCAGCGGCGTCCCTACGCGTCGAACCCATGACCTCAAGGTTTTGTTGCACCCAGTGCACGCCTCCACTACCATTGAGCTGGACAATACCGATTGTGGAGGGTCTGGAACCCAACATCGCTTCTGAAGCCCAGCATTCAGAGAAACTTAACAGTCAAATCACATTGCAAATTTTCTTAAACAATTAAAGCATATGTGAAAAATTGATAATCAAATCGGTTCAATTTATTTCAAACCATTTTAGTCATAAAGATGCAAACATTATTGAACACATTAGAGTTTCGAAAAATAACTTGGGCCCATATAGAACACGATGTTTGTTTTCATAATATCTTTACATTAAAAAACCACCCTTTTGCCTTAATACAAATATAAAATACAAAATACAAACTACACATGATACAATTGAAGGCTTATGCTTATGATGATTCTAAAATACAAAAAGTTCCTGAACTAACTTAATTACAAAAGTCTTTAACTATCTTGGAGTTCCAATGCCTTGCAAGGGTCGCCAATCATCTCTTTCTGCACCTGAGGAGGGAAGCGAGGGGTGAGCTACTCAGCTCAGTGGCTAACATATTTATAGCCATGGCAATTGACCAAAGTCAAGCATATGTATGTATATATATATATCTAGTATTCATACTTTATTCAAGCAATTTAAGCATTCATCAATTTTTGCTCAAATCACATAACACTCAATATGCTTCATACTTGATCATTTAAAGATGCAATGCACAACAAACAGCTCGAGGGTTCCATGAGACAGAATGAGGAAACCAAAGTTTACCCCATGAATAGAATGAGTCCAATTTTAGAGCTCATATGCCACAAGCGGGCAACCGGGAGAAGGCCCTTGTCAACGTGCACGTGACAAATAGAATGGTTCCACTCTCGCCCAAATAGAAGCACATAAGCATGCTCAGATCATTTTATGAAAATGCTTTTATACTTTTCCATATTCTTTCCTTTCTATTCATACAAAATGCCATGACATATCTCAAGGCATAACATTGATCAAAATCATATTTAATTATATCAAGAATCTTGCTTCTTTCACGGTATGACAATAAAAAATCATTATGAATTTTCAACAAAATCATTTCAACCAATAAAACACATATTCTATACATACACATAGGCAAGAATTTTTGCCCAATCACACAAAAACTATAAACATATTACCCACCTTGATTTCCTTGCTTAAAGACTTGACTTGCTCAAAATGCCTTTTCTCTTGTTCCTCTTGGCTCTTTTGATCCCTTTATACAATAACAAAATCCCACTCAATAGGGTTTTCAATTGAAAATCCCTCAAAGCATAATCACTAAAATTGGTTCTAGAATACTTAAACCCAAGCATTTTCTAAACTCCATGAACTAAAATCCTTTTAAAAATCCAAAAGATTGAAAAAGATCTTTCGTTCATTCTTCACCAAATGAAGGGATCTTTAGCTCAATTGGAAGCTCTTCTCTTTCTCTACCTTTTTCCCTTCTTAAATAACGTCAAATTCTCTCTTGAAGGCTAACACAATTGAAACCCTAGCTTATTTTCTCTTCTTTCTCTCCTTCTCTTCTTCTCTTCGTATCTCTCTCTCTTCTTCATGACACTCTCTCTATTTCTCTTCAATTTTCGTTCTTCTCTCTTCTTAAATTGCAAGACCACATTTTCTTCTTCCTTTTATGCCCTTAATGATTGAGAAAGTTCCTATTTGCCCTTCTATTTATACCTTATGTCTTTTGTGCTTAAGTGTCTTGCAAAAGTACCTTTGAACATTTTAACATAACACTTTCTTCTAGAAAAACTGTTCCCCTTTATCTTTAGTTTCTAATGACACCAAAATCATTCGATTTGGTTCAGTAATCTGAAAGTATTGCCACAAACACTTTCAGACTATTATTATACTGAAACAGTACACTATTCCCAATTTCCATACAGAATTTGAAAGTCTTAAGGACTGATTTAGAATTCGATTTCTTCGTACCACTTATAGCTCCATGGCTCTAGTTTAGTTTGAAACAAGAATCATCTCATTCGGAGCTTTACCGGTCCAGAAATCATTAAAATACCGAAGTATATTTAGTAGAATATCTAATTCATACTCTTTCAATTGATATCCTTACTTTGATTCAATCAATCCTACTAAAATCAACACTAAAAGCCATAAAATTTCATGGAGACGTAAAAATAAATGTGTTAGGAGTCTATTGGTCCAAGATTCACTTCAATTGAAGGTCAGATAACCAGCTTATGGCCGAAAGAATTAAACAAGGTTTTGTCTTCATTTATATTGAACCTATCTTGGGACAATTGGCATAACTTTTACTAGAGATGTCAGATCAAGGTGTTATTTGTCTGGTTTGAAAGAGAACTTCAATATCTACAATTTTATGCAGACCTAGAAGACAAATTATATCATCAAAATGGTCAAAAATAGAAACAGACAATATAATGTCATTTATAGATGAAGTGACATCATCAGACGATACAGGATTGGGAAAATTGCCATAACCTTGCCCAAAGATATCATATTAAGGTGTTCTTTAGATGGTTTGAAAGAGTAATTCAAGATCTACAACTTCCATGAAGACCTATAAGATAGATTCTATCATCTAAAGGGTCGAAAATGGACTAGATGATAGATAAGACAAAACTAGACGAAAAAGCAGAAGAAGCAAAACACAGAAGAAGCAAAAAGCAGAAGATACAACTTTATAGACCATACAACTTTACAGACCATGCATTTTACAGACCTAACACTTTACAAACCAATCATTTCACAGACCAAACACTTTACAAACCAAACATTTTACAGACTAAACACTTTATAGACCAAACACTTTACAGACCAAACATTTTACAGATCAAACACTTTACAGACCAAACATTTTACAGATCAAACATTTTACAAACCAAACATTTTAGAGACCAAACATTTTACAGACCAAGTATTTTACTAACCAAACACTTTACAGGCCAAACATTTTATAGACTATATGATGTCATCACAGACCATACAATTTTACAGATTATATGACGTCATCACATATCATATGACGTCATCACAGACCATACAATTTTACAGACTATATGATGTCATCATAGACCATACAATTTTACAGACTATATAACATCATCATATACCATATGACGTCATCACAGACCATACAATTTTACAGACTATACATCTTTACTCTTGAACATCTTCCCTTATAAGGACCATAACTTTCAACTCAGATGTCTAAACATTTTTTAATATATACCGTTGGAAAGATAAAAGAAAAAGCTACAACTTTTTAGAAGACAGCTTTTCCTAAATCAGCCCAGATCAATCCATATTTTTCCCTGAATTCAAAATATGAACTTTACATTCCTCCACCAATGTATTGCACCTAGGTCTCAACTTCATGACAATTTAGAGATTCTTAAAGATAGAATTTAAATTCGATGTCTTTATAATAAATGTAACCATATGTTTCTAGTTTAATCGAACTCAAGAATAATCTCGTTTAGATAACTAGGGAAAAAGTTATGGCTAAAATACTGAAGCATACTTAGTGAAAATTTTCCAGGTTAACTACCAATTTGTTTCAAAATCTTTCCTTAACACAACTCATACCAAGATTACCTTTTGTACTTCATTTACTCCTCACTCTCAACTCCATTTCAAATCAATATCATCCATAAAGAAATTATAGTCCGTGATTAATCATGAACACCAACAACAAAACATACACATATATACATATCCTTCATCAACTTACTACACATATTCAACTTCAATTTTTGCTTTCATTTTACTTCTAACTTTCAACTTAATTCTTCCCATTTCAAAATATCTTATCCACCAAAAACACCAAACCAACACATGAATCTATCCAAATTTCTCATTCAATAGTTCTAATTTCTAAGAAAAGTTTGGGGTCCAACATGAAATAAATAAATAAAAGTCAAGGATTGCTGGCCAAATGGCCAACCATCCCACACATCTCCTGCCTATAAATAGGCAAGGGATGAAGAGAGCAAATTATCCTTGAAATTTCTTCTTCTATTAAATCCCCACAAAATTTTAGAGAGTGTTTTTCCTATTTAGTGAGAGAGTTAGTGTTTCTCTTTATAAAATAGAGAGAGGTTATACTCCTAAATTTCATAGTGAAATTTCTTTTTCTTGCCTATGATTTTTACCCTAATTTTGGGATTTTTCACATAAAATCTGTCTGTTCATTATAATTCCTTCAGTCCTATATATTTAGTTGCTAACCTACTCTAATGTGGTCGATTTTTACAACAAATGCAATGTTTCTTCAATTTTTTTCATAGACAAATGACCTGTATATCTAGTGATGCAATCTTGGTCTATTTCCAGTTGGACAAAGGCTAGTTTAACGAAAGTTCTAATTAATGAATAAAGTATATTCAAATTTGGATCAACAAATGAAGCTTAGAGAATCTTGGAAGCTATCCTAATTAGCACATGAATGATGAACTAATCTTCTTACAGAAATGATCTCCTAGTATGCAACTAGAGCATTTGAAAATGAAACACATACCTATATAAATCAATATTTTTAATGTTCCACTTGAATATTAGTCTACAATTGGATTAAGCTATCTTGCTTAATTATCCTATCTCCTTCTCTTAACTAATTGATTCTTAATTTTTTCTTGAGCTAAGAGTGAAAGGCATCTACAGATTCATTATACTTTCTTAGTTTAATAGTTCCTTCATTCTTGAGTTTAATATCTATAGGATTAGACGCAAAAGCACTTTTACAGTTTGTAAGGGCTCTCAAAGCTTCATATTTCCTCCAAATCATAGGATCTTCATTCATCCCTTATAACTTAGCTCTCTTTTGAATGCTTTCAATTTGGTGACTCATTTATAGGCTTAAGAACCATTTACATTGAGAATAAGCCCCTTATTTTTAGCTTTGTTGAAAGAAGGATGCTTTAAAATGTAAAATCTAAATGGAGTTTTCCTTTTTTCCCCACCTTTGTGGAAGGCATTGAATATGTATTAGGGAGTAATCTGAAGTAAGATGACTACTAAAGGTGGCATGATTGAGAGGATAGTGAGAAAGCCAATTGGAGTTCACCATACATACATCTAACTTTCTCTATTGAAACCATCCTCTAGACTACTTGTTTGTCTAAGTGTAATGTTTCTAATAGATTTTCATATATTGTAAAATATTATTCATTATTGATGTTTTATGATGAGTGAAAAACCTTTTTATATCTAATGGAAAATTTGGAGTATTGTATGGTCCTATTATTGTTTTATTTAATATCTACCGAGAAGAGTTAAAGATGTAGTTTTTCAGTTGATCGTATTAGGTACAAATATTTAACTAGAGTTTAGAATTTAATTATTATAGTATAAAGAAAAGAAGGTCATGATATGCTTATATGATACTTTACCGTCATATAGTTTTAATTCCTTTTAATAATGAACAAATTTTAAAACAAAGAGAAATCTGTTGAAGCCTAGGTACCCCTTAAAGTAGATGAAGTCAAACCTAGAGAATTGGAGAAAGTAAAAGTAATTGCTTTGAGATCAAATCTATGATATTTTTGTTTTTTTAGATAAAGGATTTATGATAATAAAAAGATAAATACATCAATTAACCATCTAAAAGTTTGTCTAACTATATTTCATATCCCAAATATAAAAAGGAATGTTATTTGTGACTTTAACCAAAAAGGTGACCTTAAAAAAATAAAGAATTTGTGACCAATTATAGTGTAATGTATTGCACTTAAAAGAATTTGCGATTAATTACAATGTGATATAGGGCACTAAATTTAATATGAAATTTTTTTAAAAACCTTTATAAATGGAGAGGATTCACATTATTTAAAGATATATTAAGTTCATAAGTGTCATGAAACTTTTTTTATAGCTATATAAATCTTTCTAATTCAAGATCATTTAAAGTTTCATCAAATTTATAAAGAGAAATATTGAACCTTAAGTAAACTTACACAATCCAATTAAGATACATCAAAACTCTATTGGAATCAAGATTCAAGTCTTCAGGGTACCTCCAATAAATAGATTGCCAATCATGTGAGAACTAATCAAGTAACTCTTATGATGATAAGAAAAATTTACATGTTAAATTAAGTCAAGCGACCTCACACCTAAATTAAGAATAGAAGAATAAAATTAGATAATTTATTGAGAGAAAGCATTATCACATTGTATTTTTATTTGATTAATTTTCTAGCACACTTCATTTACATATTAACTAGATACAAAATTGTTCATGCACTATGGTACAATGAGTAAGACACTCTCACCTCTCATCTCTTTTCTTCACTTCAAGAATTTATAAAGTTCAACATTTAAAGATGTCTTCAAGTAACTATAACCATAAAGATAGTCAAAAAAGGTTGGAGAATAATCCAATATCGTCTTTATCCCTGATTCTATTCTTAGAGTCAATCATAAACAAACTCCTTTAATAATGATTTATGTTGCAACCAAGCCTATGTTGGCTTTTTAAATGGGATTGATGCCTAAAAGCACTCATTTAGTTACATTATGGCTCCTCACTTTAAATCCCCTAATGCTCTAATAAGTACAAGTAGAAGGCTGTTATTTCAAAATAATTCCATTAAAGAAAGTATTACACCTAGATCTCCTCAAGAAGGCCAAAATTCCCTTATGTTGATTCCTCTAACACCATAATAGTTATGATTTAGTGGGAGTACCTCATCGGGAGAGCAACTAACAAATATGGTGAAGATCTTGAAAGGTTTTTATGACTTTGATTAAGGAAAAAGATAGTTAAATGGCTTATAGCATGAATAAGCTATAATAAATAGAGGCTAAGGAGATTAATGAACCTCAAGCTAGCTTCCTATAGGACCAATTTCCATTAACACTTAATGGAGACTCAAGTAAAGTTAAAGTCATAATAAAATCAAACCAAGTGAATATAACAAAAATGGTTATCTTTGTATAAAAAATTTGAACTCATTAAAGGCATGATCAAAGACCAAATTAAAGGTATTGCTCAATCATCTTATGCATATGCCAAGCCATACTCTCGATGTATTAAATGTTTAAGATGTCTTCAAATTAGTAATCTCTAATGTTTCAATAATATGATGGATAAAGAAATGTAAGAAAACATATTTCCTACTTTATTGAAACATACAAATTATTGGTATAGATGGTGATTTGATGGTTGAGCAAATCATTAGCTCATTAAGGCAAAGCTTTTTATTTGTATATGAACCTTGAAGTAGGTTTGATTAACATTTAGGAATATTTCAAACAATAATTTTTTAGCTACTTATATAACGCTTAATCTATTAGCATGATCAATTTGATGAACATAAAATAATAAAAAGATAAATGGACCTTGATACTTTAATGCATGAAGGCACTTGAGCCTCGATTGCAAAGATCAATTCTCTAAAACATTTATTCTAAACATATGCATTCAAGGCATGCATTTGGGAACTATTTTTATATCTTACAAAACATAAGGTCTTAGATTTTAGACTCAGTGAGTCAAGAATATAACAAGAAGTTGAATATTATTGCAATTGTTCAATAAATGCTACCAACTTAAGAGCCTAAGAAGAGCTTAAGAAGTCTAAAGAAAATAAAAAGGACCAAAACAAACAATTCTTCTCTAAATAAAACTAAATAAATCATAAGGGTGAATAAGAAGTTGTTAAAGTTCATTCCAAATGTTGAAGCAAAATAAAAAAAAGATTTCTTCCTTCAATGAAAAATAAGGAATAAAGGGTTCATTAAGGGATAGATAAGAAAAACATTATTCCTTCCCAGATGTTACAGTGCTAAGAATGTTAGAAAGCGTCTTAAATTGTAAACTTATTGAACTACTTATGATAAAATTACTATAGGAGGAAAATAAGGTGGATGATCGTAGGTACCTCATTGATCACGGCTCTGTCGTTCGATTAAGGAAATCGACCTTGGAAACCGGTCAAAAATAATTAATTCCAAGATTGCAGCAAGCTAAACCTCGGGTCGTCTCTCTCGATGGAACCGTATAGAAATTGATTTATAAACTAGCCTAAGTCGAATAATGCAATTAAAGCAATTAAAAATGGGGGTTTTG
>JANIHZ010000209.1:59079532-59100901 GCA_027478365.1 Erythroxylum rufum | reverse complement strand
TTTGCCCTAAATGGTAAGTTTTTATAGGGATGCGTGCGGGCCGGGTCGGAGCGGTGGATAATTTTCCATTTTGGGTTCGGGTTACCCGACTCTCGCCGCGGCTAATGGCTTCGTTCGCTGCGGCGAATGCCGGATGGTCACTCGCTGCAGCGAAGTAATTGAGTTAATTTATTAGCCGCGGCGAATGGAGGGTTTGGTTCGCCCCAGCGAGTCTCGCGGCATGTTGACTTCTTGAATGTTGACTCCTTTTGGTCCAACAAAATACAACTCAATTGCAGTATCAATTGTCCCAATAAAAGTTATGCAGAATTAACATCAAATGATGACAAAATACTGACAATTTACAGATTATAAAAACTCAATATGAAGGACTAATTTAAGCACAAAAATCATGAATTAGGAGTCAACAAATGCATAATTGCTTAGAAAAGTAGGCCTAATTTATAGTATAAATTTGGTTCAATCAGATGTCTTCCTACTATTTTTTAAGTCGATTTAGGCAATATTATTTTACCTATTTAGGCCCAGGATGTTGGCCCACTTTCAATTAGTTTTAGGGTTAGACATTGATAATTTGAGAGCTTTGCGAGGAATTTCTTTATGTTCTTGTTGTTCCACAAACCCTAACTCTACTTATCAATTATTCTCAATTGTGGCATATTGTTTTGGGTCAATTTTCTTGGTTTACTACTTGGTCTTGGTTGCTTGGACAATTGCGATCCTTGAGGTCTAAAAAAGTATCGAAAAACCTTGCGTATCTAGTTTGTTTAATGGTTGCCGAATCATATCAAGATTAATCTCCTTCTATGCGCGCATCATCTTTGGTATCAGAGCATTGGTGTGGAGGAGAGTTCTTATTCAACTCCATCGGAATTCAAGAAATCGTTGCCTATCACTATCCAATTTCGTAGGTTCATCAATTCAGGTGTGGATTAACTTTCAACCTAGGGTTTTCAATTATTCTTCTTATTTATTTGTTGAAACTTTTGGTCTATATTGAAACAAAATCCAAAAAAAATCTGGAAAAAAAGTTAAGAAAAAATTTCAAAAAAAGGCTATGAAAAAACGAAAAAAATTCGTAAAAATGTTCAGAAAAGAATGTTCAAAAAAATGGTCTGAAAAAGGAAAAAATGAAAAAAATTGCGGAACTGAAAGTGTTACTGTCTAGTTCAAGAATTACACTATTTTGGAAAGTCTTATGTGAAGGATTGGCAATTGAATTGGATGAAATTTTCGACCTATCTTGAATGACCTTATGTTGAAAAGAGTTCCAAAACTTGGCACTATTGTTGGATTTCTTGATTGTAAGGAATTAGGTAGTATAACTTGAATGTTGAGGATTTGAGACGAAAAAGGCAAGAGGGTGAGATCATTAGAGTGGCCAAGACATACGAGGGGAGTATTCTCAATTCGAATGAAACACATGAGGGAGTGTTTTGTGAGGTTATTTTTCTACTGAATTTTTCTTTGCAGGAATAATTTTCATTGGAGGTATGTCTGATGATAGCGTTAGAGGCCAACAATCAGGTGGGGCACAAGCAGCCACCTTGGAGGTGATCCACCAGTTGACTGAGAGCCTAAACACTGCTCTTAGTAGAATTAAAGGCGAAATGGAGAGGTAGGCCCAAGAGATTGTTGACTTGAGGTGTGGCATATGCGAAGAGCCACGAATGGAACGCATTGGTCCTAGAAACCAACATGCTTTAATTGTGTTAGAAGAATATGGATCTAATGACGAGGGGGATTCTGTGAGACCACGGGGACGAGATCAACGAGCTGATTTTGGGGATAGACGAGACAGTGACATTAGGTCTATTAAGATGCAAATTCCACCATTCAAAGGTAAGAATGATCCAAAGCTCTACCTCGAATGGGAACGACAGGTGGATATGATTTTTGAATGCCACAACTTTTTAGAGGAAAAGAAGGTAAAACTCCTAGCCATTAAATTTTTTGATTATGCACTAATTTGGTGGGATCAATTGGTGATTTCGAGAAGAAGAAATAGGGAGGAAGTCGTGAGTACCTGGGCTAAAATGAAATCGATTATGAAGAAGCGGTATGTTCCATCTTATTACTATCGAGATGCATCAAAGGCTACAATGCCTAGTGATTGAGCCCAAGTTTATATTATTAATTGGTTGCATTTTCATAACTATTAATGTGCTTTTTGACTCCTAATTGTGACTTTTGTGCCTAAAATTAGTTCCTTATAGTGAGCTCATAGTGTTCACAATTTGTTAGTAAAATTGTTGCAAATTGATATTAATGGCATTATAATTTTTCCAAGGACAATTGATGCTGTAAATTGTGATTTAATTGTAGGAACACAAGGAGTCAACCACACCAAGAAGTCAACAGGTCTTCAGCTTTCCACACGTCGCGACGTAGGCCAATTTCCAAGCCGCAGCGCGTCAACAGACAACCGCACGTCACGACGTCAACAAATCAACACGTCGCGGCGAGCAAGCCAGCGCACACGTCGCGACGAGAATTAATTCACACGTCGCGACGTGAAGACGGGTACCAGGACTCTAAATGGAAAGTTCTCTCACTGTTTTGGCCCAGCCCGTATCCATCGTTTATAAACTTGCCGAATTAGGTCATTACACACAGAACGGAGATGAAAATACACAGACGTCGTATTCGGTAGCCACCAGAGACGAGAAGACGATTCCACCTCACCTCCCTCGTCATTCATCTCTGATCATCATCCTCATTCGACCGACACCTGACCACCACTTCCACCGTTAGTCTCTGGAGCCATGTTTAACGTCGGAATTCCAGCAGTGTTGGACATCACCGGAGTTATGTGCGGCTAGGGTTTCCGATCCTCTTGAAGATGTAGCAATGGCTTGAGTTCACCGTGGGCTTCAAAGGGGAGTAATCATATATTGTCTGAAATTTAGTTATATTGTTGTAAAACTCTTAGTTAGAGTTTACAGTGGTATGATTAGATTAGCATGGTTAGAGTTTAATCATGTGCTGAACAATACTTTGTGATTTGGACATAGTTAAATGTAGAACTTTTGTGCTTAATATATGAAGTCTCATATATGTCATTTGGTGATTGCATTAACCCTCGTTATCTGCCTAGTTGTGTTTGATTAGATGGTTGTGTTTGATCCGATTGACCAATTGCATTAACTTGCCCAATTCACACACTAAGGTGCTTTTAACAAAGTTTTAAGAAATGGAGTTCATTAATTAAAACTTTGGACTTAAATAGTTTTAAGGTTGATCTTTTGGAAACTTAGTGGATTTGAACCGTGATAGCCTGAGCTTGTTTTCAAGAGGACTTTATCCAATTTGAATATAGTTTGAACTTCGTTTGCTTTAAAATTCCCAAAATCCAAAAAAGATACTTTTTACACTTTTCTTCATTCATTTTCTCATTTTGATCAACAAGCAAAAACGCCCTTTTATTAGCATTTAATTGCATTTTTGACTTTAGGCTAGCTTTAAACCTTTTTCTTCGGTTCTAATTAAGTGAAACGACCCGAGGTCGTACATTATACTGCAATCTTTGGAATTAAATATTTTTGACCGGTTTCCAAGGATCGATTTTAGCAGAGCCGCGATCACCAAGCCCAAAAGAATTTACTTTAACCAATGAAGAGAGAGAATAGATGTATTATTATAGCCATCAAATTTGTGACAGTTTTTAAGGTGATTTTGAACAGGAATTGAAATAGCAAACGATAACCATTCTAGACAAATGACCTATCAATTTTGTATCCCCTGAAGTGTAGAATCTAATGGTGAAGGTTTCAGGTCATTTGGAGTATGCTAGAAGAAGTTATCACCATTCTCGTACCGAAATGACAGGAATTACGCATGCTGTTTCAAAACCGTTCTTAATTTAATTGCCATAAATGTTGCGGGTATTTAAAGAATATTTTAAGGCTATATGTTTTTTACAGATTTGGTTAGACTGGGATATAGGTTTCGTTCTTATTAGCCATTGTTCTCTCTCATAACTTGTTAAAACAATTATTGATTGAGTAATCGATTAAGAAATGGGTGACGAAGCTACGTGAGGACAAAGAGAGCGCTAGCACGAACTCAGTGCCCTTTTTGTTTCAGATTCAAGGTGAACCGAAGAGGAATACAACTTCGTTAGAGGCCAAAGGTATGGTTTAACAATTCCTCTTGTAGGAATATAAACTTGATTGTGATGCAAATAAAATACAAGAAGAATTAGCAATAATATAAACGATCCTCATTGTTATTGGATTTAAAATTTTTAAATTTTACACGATCCGTAACATGAAATCCCTTCAATTGGTATCAGAGCTTTTGCTTTTATTATTGCTAGTTAGACTTTTTATTATGTATTTTTATTACATAAGTGCTTAATCAATTGTTCTTTTGTATTGCGATTCTAAAGGACTTAGTATTGAATTTGTTTTCGTTTTTGTAAAATTGTCATAGGCTTACAAGTTACTTATTTTTGTGTTTTCTAAAATTCTTTTATCAATGAAAGAAGTTTATAACAAAATTCTTATAAAGATTAAAGTCTCTGGACAGATCTATAGAGTACAACAAAAATAAGAACAATAGAGGGTTACTGGATTTTTCAGCAACAGTGTCTGTTCTTAAGCTCAATTTCAATAACTATATCTCTCAATAGGATTGACATTTATAGATGAAACTAGTTTCAAATTTTAGATAATGAAGTCTAGTTTTGAATAATGGAACTTGTCTATACTAGAGTGTCACGTTTTTTGTGTGTGTGACAAAGACAAAATAAGAACGGTGCAAAGTTTTTGTTTACAGATTAAAACTATCACTAAATGGTTTGTATTTTCTTTTAAATGATTAAAGGATTACTTTGCAAACCATGATACAAATTATTATTGAATTCTTATAGAGAATTATAAATCATTTTATGGGATTTAAATGATTTATAGAATCACAATTACTTAAAAAAAGAAAATTGATTAAAGGGTACAAAGTTGTGCATCGGCATGCAATTTCTGTTATAATTTTGTTTTGCAAGCAACCGAGTTTGTATGTCTTATTCCAATGTCGTGTGTGAATGTTTGATTGTAAGCATTTAATAAATGGTTATTAATAGGCTCAAAAGGCAATTTTGTATAGGATTCCTTTTATTTACATCATATGCATTTGTGAAAATGAGAGGAGTTCCTAATACTTTCACTTAGCAACTTTTTGAAAGGATTCAAAATAATATTTAGGATTGCATATTTATTTTATGCAAATTTTCATGCAATGGTGCAAGAAAACCTACCAAACTATAGTCACTTTTAAATGTCCAACAAAAAATTGAGTATTTTTCCTTCTCATTTTATCCACTTTAAGCTAAGGATTATTAATATACATGAGTGTAATTTTTAATCTTTAGAAATTGTGGAATATATTAGGATATATTATCAGGCCATTGGTAAATGGATTAAATGTGAGGCATTTAGTACATTTATTTTATGGAGATAGTGTAACCTAATATATTGACCAGTAAGATGGGTTTGCTTAATGAGCAGTCAAGATCTAGGCTTGAAGTCTCAGGAAAATCGTTTAGTAAGAAAATGTTTTCTTAGTAAACAACAAGAGCCATAAGGTTTAGAAAATTGCAAACGATTGCAAAAGAATTTTTCTAAAGATTATGATTAGTAAAGGATTACTTACCTTGAGTTTATAAATCGGATAAGGTTGATTTATTTATGATGAGATCTTGAATATACTGTGTAAAGGACTTTGTAATAAATGCAGTATGAGTTTTTTTAAAATAAAACAACTTTTACATAAATATTAACATGAAATCCTTTTGATTTTATTCTAGAATGGCAAACAATTTACTTATCCGATCAATACTTGAAAACTGCCCATTGGAGGGTGACGGTTCCAATTTTCTTGATTGGGAACTAAAACTCCAACTTATCATCAGATCGGAGGATCTTGTAGATGTGCTGGAGCAAGATGCACCAGTACTTGGTACAAATCCCTCTGATGAGGAAAAGGCCGCTTTTGAAAAGTATCGCAAGGACGAACTGAGCGTTCAAGGTCTCATGTTGGCAAGTATGGCGACTGAACTTACTCGTAAGTTTATTAACAATACTCCAAGAGAGATAATTGAGCGTCTTTCTAAAATGTTCCTGGAGAATGCTCGTAAAGAGCGTTCAAAGATCACTCTGGCATTCACGAGATGTAACATGACGGAAGGATCTTCTGTCAACCAGCATATGTTGAAAATGCTGGGTTATCTCGAGAAATTGGAGAAGCTTAATGCTCCAATGCACCCTGACTCAGCTGAGGATATAATCCTTGGTTCATTGCCCCCATCTTACAGAGATGTAGTCATGCATCTTCACTTGCGTGAAAAGGCAATGACCTTGGATGAGATCCATCAGACATTGAAGCAGGCAGAGGCTGATATGAACAGGCACAAGGGAGAGAAGAATGTTCTTGCAATCTCCCAGAATAGCAAGAAAGTCAACAAAGGAAAAGGCAAAAAGAAGATGCCTAACATGAACAAAGGGAAAAGAGAAGCTCAAGCGAGCAACTCCAAAGGCAAAAAGAAAAACTCGCCAACTCCACAAACAGAGTGCTTTTATTGCCACGAGTTAGGACATTTCAGGGCGAACTGTCCAAAGTACAAGGCTGACTTGGATAGTGGCAAAATAGAGCGCAAGCGCCCTAAAGTTCAGAAAGGTATCTATGTTATTGAAATTAATTTAACCACATCTATTCACGATTGGGTAATTGATACTGGATCATGTGCTCATATTTGTGCAAATATGCAGGCACTAGTGGATAGAAGACATCTCAGGAAAGGAGAAGTCACATTGAAGGTAGGGAATGGTGTTACCATTTCTGCAATGGCCATTGGCTCGATTCACCTACAAGTAGCTGGTGGTTTAATTATTAATTTAAATAATGTTTATTATGTTCCATCTATATGTAAGAACATTATATCCGTGTCATGTTTAGACAAGGATGGATATGTATTTACTATTTCAAACTCATGTATGAGTATTTCGAAAGATGGGATTTTCTATGCAAATGCTATTGTTCAGGATGGCTTATATTTGCTTGAAGTGAATGATAAACATATTTTAAATATCAATAACAAAAGACTCAAAGTATCTCATGGAAATAAGACTCTCTTATGGCACTATCGTCTAGGTCATATAAGCGAGAAACGCATTCAGAAATTACAAGAAAGTAATCTTCTTGGTCTCCTTGAGTGCGATGCAATAGAGACATGCGAGTCTTGCTTAGTCGGTAAAATGACCAAGCAACCTTTCAAGAAGAAAGGCACAAGGACAAAAGACTTATTGGAATTAATACATTCAGATGTATGTGGGCCAATGAGCACAAGTGCACGAGATGGTTTTAGATACTTCATTACCTTCATAGATGACTATAGTCGTTATGGCTATGTTTATCTAATGAAGAACAAGAGCGAATCTTTTAACAGGTTCAAAGAATTCAAGAATGAAGTAGAAAACCAACTAAACAAGAGAATTAAGACTTTACGAACTGATCGTGGAGGAGAATACTTGAGTAATGAATTTGGTGCATATCTAAAGGAGTGTGGTATCATACCACAATTGACTCCACCTAGAACACCTCAATGGAATGGTGTTTCTGAGAGGAGAAATTGAACATTGCTTGGCATGGTTCGATCAATGATGTGCCAAATAGAATTGCCTCTTTACTTTTGGGTACATGCATTACTTACTGCAGCTTATATACTGAATATTGTTCCTTCTAAATATGTTGAGAAAATTCCTTATGAGTTATGAGGTAAAATTCCTGAATTGTCATTTCTTAAGATTTGGGGATGTGAGGCTTTTGTCAAAAGATTGATGACAACCAAACTAGAACACCAAGCAGATAAATGCTTCTTTATAGTTTATCCGAAAGAAACAAAAGGATACTACTTTTGGCACAAGTCAACAAACAGGATATTTGTTGAAAGGGGTGCAATTTTCTTAGAGAAAGAATTTCTCAAAAAAATCAAAAGTGGTGGTAGTAGTGTAACACTTGAATAAACTCAAGAAACACTACAATACCTCGATCAGGTCATGGATGATATCCATGAAGATCGAAGTAGCCCAATTATAGTTCCTATGGCTAGTGGGAGCATAAGTGTACAGGTTCCTCAACATATTGAGGAAGAGGTTCACACGTCACCACATAGTGTTTAATCCAATATTGAACCAATTCCACAAGAGATTGTGCAAGAGGTGCAAGAAATTCAAGATAAACAAAAAGAGCCACAAGAGTTGAGAAAGTCAACAAGATCTAGAAAGAAACTCTATCTAGGGCTTCATGAGATATTGGTAATGGATACCGAAGATCCGACGACCTTTCAAGAAACACTGAATGGAGATGTCTCAAAGTCATGGTATGAAGCCATGAAATCTGAAGTGCAATCTATGTATGACAACCAAGTATGGGTCTTGGTAGATCTTCCTCAAGGAAAGAAATCCATTCAAAACAAATGGATTTTCAAGAGAAAGCTGGACATGGATGGAAACATGACAACATACAAGGCAAGACTTGTAGTAAAAGAGTTCAGTCAAGTTCAAGGGATTGACTATGATGAAACCTTTTCACCTGTTGCAATGTTTAAGTCTATTCGGATATTAATAGCCATTGCTGCATTTTATGACTATGAAATATAGCAAATGGATGTCAAAACAACGTTCCTTAATAGAAATTTGGAAAAGGATGTGTACATGGTACAACCTCCTGGTTTTGAAGACCTAAATAATGGTAGTAAAGTATAAAAGCTTCAAAGGTCCATTTATGGATTGAAGCAAGCATCCAGGAGTTGGAACAAACGCTTTGATGATGAGGTTAAACGTCTTGGATTCATCCAAATTAAGGAAGAACCTTGTGTATATAAGATGATCAGTGGCAGCTATGTATTTTTCTTGGTCTTATATGTTGATGACATGTTATTGATAGGCAACTTTATTCCCTTAATGGAGCAAACGAAAACTTCATTGAAAGATATTTTTTCAATGAAGATCTGTAAAGACAAGTATCGTAAACTCATTGGCTTAAGTCAACGTACATACATTGACAAAGTGTTGAAATGATTCAACATGCAGAATTCCAAGAAAGGAAATGTGCCAATGACTCAAGGTGTAACACTTAGCAAATCTCAATGTGCTACGTCACGTAAAGATATTGAAATCATGAAGGATGTACCATATGCTTCTGCAATTGGTTCCATCATATATGCTATGGTGTGTACACGACCTGATCTGAGTATGACAAGTCGTCATTAAGCCCATGCAGGTCCTATGCATTGGACTGCGGTCAAGAATATCCTTAAGTACATGAACAGGACTAAGGATAAGTTTCTTGTGTATAGAGGGAAAAGGGAACTCGTTGTAGAAGGCTACACCGATGCAAGTTTTGCGACCGATTATGATGATAAAAGGTCACAATCTAGATATGTTTTTATTTTGAATGGGGTGCCGTTAGTTGGAGAAGTTTCAAACAATCAATAACGGCTGACTCAACCACCCAATCTGAAGTGATAGCTGCTGCTGAAGCCATCAAAGAAGGTGTTTGGATCAAGAAGTTCATTGAGGAACTTGATGTGATTCCTTCCATTCAAGGACCATTGGAACTGTTTTGCGACAATAATGGAGCTATTGCACAAATCAAGGAACCGAAGGCACATCACAAGATCAAACACATGGATAGAAAAAATTTTGTCATTCGAGACTTTATAGAAGAGGGTAGAATAAAATTATTAAAGGTGGACATGGATAATAACACAGCAGATCTGCTAACAAAGCCTTTATCTCAAGCAAAGAGCAAAGTCCACTTTGACTACATGGGTCTAAGGGAACATGGAGAGTGGATACAAACAACAAATTGAGTCAAAAGGTAACCCTAGTCTTAGAGTTAATACATAATAATGTATAAGAGATAACTTTAAGAATAAGTGGGAGATTGTTATATTTATGTTCTAAAAGTTATCTAAGATGATTACTTTTATATGTTGTCCTTATGAATTGAATGTTATTAATATTTTGTTCCATGAGTTTTATATTCATTTAAAAGTGTTCAAGAAGATGCGCTTGGTCTTGAACCGTAGAACTCTAAATAATATGAATATTTAATTCTAAAATATTCACAGGTCTTGGATATTAGAAGGAACACTAATATTCCATATAAGACTATCGTGTTGATTGAAAGTATGTTGTAGTTCTGTAAACGTTGATAAAGGATTATCATTTAATAACGCGAATATATGAAGGTTTCATATATTGAAAAGACCTAATAGATAAAACATTATATAGATTGTGTTTGCGTCATTAATGTTTTTATCATGTCTTTGATTCCCAGATTGATACATATATTTTTTTCACATGAGGAATGTATAACGTAATTATTATTAAAAGCCGCTTATAACAAGTGGTGATAAAAATAATAGTTCTTTATATGTAACTTGTGCAGGAAAAGGTATATGTAAATAGCATCATTGCCACTTATTAATAATGAGTAATGATATTTTATGGGCCCCTTGGTAAAGTAGAATTATAAATGGATCCAATATAACAGAGGTACAGTTATAATTTATAATTTACTTAATGGAGACCAAGAAACGATTATAATGCAAAGATGACACAGTCCTACTTTGTATATTAATCATAATATCATAAGGTAAGGAATGGACACAAGTAATGTTAATAATAACATTACTAAAAGGATCGTGTTATGTAAAAGGTTTACTAAACATCTATGTTGTTTGGGTAGCTGTAATGTATAGCTAGAATATCGCTTATAGTTTATGAAATAAAATGTTGTATTTAATTGCCAACACAACACTGATCCTCGATATAGGTCATACCAACTGAACGGGAAACAAGAAAATATATTTTCAGTGTACAAGATTTCATGTTAATGAAATAAAGGTACATGCTAAAATATTGTCACATGACGTGACAACCTAGACGAGAAATAAATTTATTTGAAATGTATATTATGAGGATAATATAAATTTCATTAAATATAAATTTATTTATAGCCCAAGCCCAAAAGAATTTATTTTAACAAATGAAGAGAGAGAATAGATGTATTATTATAGCCATCAAATTCGCGACAGAATTTAAGGTGAATTTGAACAGGAATTTGAAAGGGGGGCAAACGATAACAATTCTAGACAAATGACCTATCAATTTTGTAGCCCTTGAAGTGTAGAATCTAATGGTGAAAGTTCTAGGTTGTTTGGAGTTCGGTAGAAGAAGTTATCACTGTTCTAGTACCGAAAGGTCAAGAATTAAGTGTGTTGTTTCAAAACCATTCTTGATTTAATTGCCATAAATGTTGTGGGAATTTAAAGAATATTTTGAGGCTATACGAATTTACACATCTGGTCAGACTTAGATGTAGGTTTTGTTCTTGTTAGCAATGGCTCTCTCTCATAACTTGTTAAAACAATTATCGATTGAGTAATTGATTAAGAAATGGGTGATGAAGTTATGCGCGGACAAAGAGAACGCTAGCACAAACTCGGTGACCTTCTTGTTTCGGATTCAAGGTGAACCGAAGAGAAATACAGCTTCATTAGAGACCAAAGGTATGGTTTAACAATTCCTCTTGTAGGAATATAAACTTGATTGTGATGCAAACAATATACAAGAAGAATTAGCAATAATAGAAACGATCATCATTGTTATCGGATTTAAAATTTTTAAATTTTACCCAACGTGTAACATGAAATCCCTTCATGTTGGGCTTGCACTAATTAATGGTTAATTAGAAGCCCAAATGAACATTTAATATTGGTCTTGACTTTGGTTTGATTTGATTAATTAGATTAATTAAATTGAAACAAAGTTATTATAGAAAGGAGGATATATTTTGGTTTTTTATACCTAAATGTGCAACTGCACGTTTAACATTGAATTGCTAACTTAAGGATGATTTTTATCATAATTTATCATCACTAAATGGAGTAATGATCTTATCATTAAATGGTTTAATGGTTGTCTTTTAATGATGGCATGTATTGTAACCTTTTAGCATTCATTTGATTAAAGAAAGGAAGAGCTGCATTTGATGTACTCTCTCTTCCTTCTTTCATCCATAATCGAAAATGAAAAGGTCTCATTTAGGTTATTGATCTTTTCATATGGCCATCTTAAACAAATGAGAAGAGTCTCATTTATTGACTTCTTTATGATTGATTAAAGAATGAAGTGATGCATTGGATGCACATTACTTCTTTCTTTCATGATAACCGAAATTGAGAAGGAGAGTAAGATGTGTTCTTGCATTTTTGACTCACTCTCTCCTCTCATGCATGCATAGCCGAAACATGAATGATAAGAGTCTCATTTTTTGGCTTCTTTCTTCTAAAAAAAATCTCCTCAAAACATTTCTTCTCCTTTCCCACCAAAGGATCTTGTTAACCAAGTTGTCAAAGAAAAAAAGTGGTAGATCAGGTTGGTCGAGGATACAACAACAAGGAGAGGATATATTGACAAAGGAAAGGATACAAAAGATTCAAAGCTATAGCAAGGATTCAGAGAGGATACAAAAGCGAGGATTCAAAGTTGTAGCAAGAAGTCGGTATATTTCTACCACCTTGTTCTTATGTAAATTATTTTCCTTATACCGTATCATGTATGGCTGAAACATGTTGATTTGGTTATGTTATTTCTCCTGCGTTTTGATTTCGAAAAAGTTTTGAAATCTATCATTTTAGCCAAATCTTGCATGCTTTTGTTTTCAATCCAACATTCTCATCCACCTGTTTCCCTTCTCTTACTATGTTGTCTTTCCCCAGTTTTGTTTCCTTATTGTTCTTGTTCTCAATCCCTTGTATCCCATTTCCTGCCATGCTAATCTCCACTTGGTTATTATCCTGTTTAATATGTTCCACATTTACTTGTGTCCCTCTCCTTTCCTGATTATTATCCTCCAAATTCACATGCTGGTGATTTGTTCTTAATTTAATGCTTCATTCCCTATTGAGGTGTTCTGCATTTGGTCTGGATAGTCTTTGTTATCCTGCTTCCCCTTTTAATAATATTTTTTCCTCTATAATTACTTCTCTTCTTTAGCTTTTGGTATCTAAATATATGAAATCCCTATAGAGCCTTTCTCTAACTCACCATTTTCCTTTAACTTCATGATTCTAAGAGTATCATGAAGCTTTTTTGAAATATCTACATTTATGCATATCTTAGCATACCCAATTTTGTTCATTAATGCAATGTTTTCATCTAGCCCTAAAGGCTTCCCTATTTTTCTGGCAATATAACTCATACCTTCAACATACCAATATTTCAAGGACACCTTATTAATATTGACTTATAAAAGGATTGGGTCCAGTTTGCTTTTATCTAATTTCACACTCGGATGCCACTTTTTGATAAATATTGGATGCCCGATCATATGCTAGGTCCTGCTTCTATAACTCTTTATGCATTTTCCTATATGTTGAACTTGAAAACGAAGAGCTTATCTTCATTCATCATTACACTCTCCAGGACCTTATTCCTCCATATAGAATTTGCCCATTTGCTAACAATTGGGAATGACAATCTTTTCTCTAAAAATAAGCCTACCAGCGAAGTACTCCATTTCTATGTTCCTTGTTGTAGCACCTCCAGAGGAGCCTAAATTGGCTTCTTTATGTCGGAATCCACAAACTTGAGTTTACCTAAGCTCCTATTGTCACCTATGACAGAACTCCATGTGTCTTCTCCCTCACCTCCCTGCATTGCTATCTTTTCGAGGGCCTTTTTAGTGGGGAAAAATCTGATGTGTTTATTAGGTTTTGTGTGTTCACTTGCTCAAGTAGGAGTTGGGTTTTATAGGGGTTGTTTTTAGGTTTCTCCTACTTTATTTAGAACAAGAGATTTGGAAGTTAGTGCTTAGTTGATGTTTGGCTATTGGGTAGTAGGGAATTAGTTGGGATGGCTATTGGGTAGCAAAAAAACTAGTGTCGGTGGTAAAGGGAGAGAAAAATGAAGAGAATTAGGTTTTTAAATAGCTGTTGTTGCCTTACATGGTTGGATAATAAGTGTGTATCTCTCTGTAAATGTGTGTGAAATTTTTTTAAAAGATCTAGATTGTACATGGTCATGTTTAGAGACCATATAGGTCTATGTGACATTGTATACCATAGAAAATAGTTGGAAACTTAAAAATTTGTCACTCAAAGTTATGAAACTTTAACACACATACCGTAAACACAACAAATATGCAAAGCCGACTCGGGATGCTTTATCCTAAAATAAAAAACATCAAAAACTAATAAAATCCTATGTTAACATAAAAATGGAAGCAAAATTAAATAAAAATTAAACTTATCCTAATATTTAAGTTGCCTCCCAAGTAGTTTTTATTTAACATTGTTAACCCGACGTGCCTATCATGTTTATCATCAACCTTGGTTTATAATTTGTTGCTTACTTTCACCCATTTCTGCACAAAGCGGTTTAGTGGCTTGTGAATAAGCAACATTTATAAGATAACAATAAAGACATAATGAATCAAATTAATAAATCTAATTGAATCTATTAATTCCTTTTTTTGATAACAGTTAATAAAATAAGGAATGATAAAACTCCATAAATCTTCAGTTGACTCAAACAATTTGTCTTGTAGGAAGTGGAAACCATTCGCACTTAAGGTGACTACCAGTAATTCATCAATATTTTCCCTATTTGGCTCCTACTCTTGTTATCAATTCTCTCATTCCTCTACCTATTTTTGTGAAAATTTGTTCTCATATCACTCACTTATCCATATACAAAATCTCATTGCCTTAAGAATGCATGGAGCACCTTCTAGAATCTTCAATGGAATAGTTCATTAGGAAGGATTCCTTGATTTAGCATAAAGTTGTTGGAACCAAAATGTTGAAGGTTATAAATCTTATCAACTAATGCCTTAGCAAGGTGATCTCAAGTCATTTGTCAACAACCATACTAGGATGGTTATTGATACCAAGAAAAAGCTAAGAGAGGCTTAGGAATATTGCTCTATACATCCTTCTAACAATCACTTGAGATCAATTGAAATATAGAGGCTTTAAATCTACACTACTCTTTTTTAAAACAGAAGGCTCGAATTGACTGGCTAAGAGAATGGGATTCAAACCCAAATTCTTTCATGCATCTCTTTTTAGCAAGAAGGAATCTGAACAAGATTATTAAGCTCAAAGATAATATAAGGGATCCAATTTGTGATCAACCGTCTTTACTTTAGTTTGCTAGGGACCTTTTTTATAAATCTAATGTGTACAGAAGAGGATTTACAAAATGACTTCAATATTAAAAGATTCTTTGACTGTTCCCCTAGTCAAGATGTCAAGGAGTTTTTGATTGCTCCTTTCATTAACTAGAAAATCAAGGAAGTTTTGTTTAAATTGCATTCCTTTAAAGCACCTGGACTAAATGGATTTACAATTTGTTTTTTTAGAAAACTTGGTAGATTATTGGCACTCTATTTACATAATCAGTTCAGGAATGCTTAACCTCATTTAAAATGTTGAAGGAACTAAATCATACCTACATTTGCCTTATTTCAAAAAAGCAAAACCCTTCCTCTTTGGTGGAATATCGACCAATATCATAATTCAACACTATCTATAAAGTTATAGCTAATCTCCTAGCTAACAGGCTGAAAGAAGCTTTAAAAGAATTAATCAATGGCCTTCATTATAGGAAGATCAATAGGGGATAATATTTTTCTTATACATGAGATGCTGTAATAATAAAATTCAGGAAGAAGTATCAATAGTTGTATATGGAAGGTAGACTTTTACAAGACCTTTGACATGATGAAATGGAAGTTCATTCAATCATGTCCATAAGCACTTGAATTTCCAACTCAATTCTTAGGAAGGATCGTGGTTTGCATTCAGACTTCTTTACTTTGCATTCTTGTCAATGGAGTCCCTACAAAGACTTTGAATTGTGCCAGGGGGATTAAATAAGGGGATCCTCTATCCCCTTATGTATTCACCTTAATGATGGAAGGGATATCTAGAATTCTGAAGAACTTAACTAGATGTAATGAAAGATTTCAATTTCATCATAAATATAGTGAGCATAATCTCACTCATTTGATATTTGTAAACGACCTCATTCTGTTGAGTGGTGCTGATCTACACTCATTCAAGATTTTGATGGACATTCTCAAGATTTTCTCTTAATGGTTAGGGTGGAGAGTGAATCTAGAAAAGAGTAACTTATTTTGTTCAAAAGATATCAGAAATTCAAATGAATTAAGCAAGGTATCAGGTCTACTATTTCAACCCTACCATTTAAATACCTTGATGTTCCTATTTCATATGCTAAGCCTAAATATACTAATTGTATTCCTCTTATTTAGAAGTACAGGTCTAGGATTAATGCTTGGAAAAATAGGTTCCTTTCATTTGTTGCAAGAGCTACACTATTCATTTTAGTTTTTAATAGTATGCACATTCACTAGACAACCCACATAATATGGTCAAGGAGAGAAAATCAAAGAACCTGATTGCATTATTAGAGCTTTTATATGGTCTCGTAAAGCATAAAACTCAAAGGGAGCAAAAGTCAAGTGGAGTGAAGTGAAAATTCCAAAAAGCTAAGGAGGATTAGGAATCATTCCTATTCCTTTAATGCAAAAGATTCTTATTTGTAAAAGAATATAGAGGTTATATACAGATAGGAATGTTATATTGATTAAATGGATACATGAAACATTCCTCGAAGATTAAAATTTTTGACAAATGTTAATTATCAAAGAACACTCCTAGATTTTCATTCACATGCTAAAGTTGAGGAATCTTGTATACCTTTGGATAAAACACAAGTTGGGGAATCATGAAAACATATGGTTTTGGCATGATAACTAGTTAGAATTCAACCCTCTATTCCAAAGAAATTAGATATGTCACCTAAGGAATAAAATTCCACTTGATGCTAAAGTTTCTTCACATATTCAGATTGGAATGTCTATAGGTAACTTTAGAGGGTTCATCTCCTTATTAGAGTCCATACCCTAGATTACTCAGTGGTAGAGAGAAGACAACATCACTTGGATTGTAGACTCCAAAGGAATTTCACTAATAAATCTAGCTATAAGATCCTTCAAGCTAATAGTGAGAATGTTCCCTTGTTTGATCTGTTAGGGAAAAACTACCTGAATCCTAAAGGCTCCTTGATTACCTGGCTAGTCATCAAAAATAGACTTAGAACAAAGATTTGGTGGTTTGGCTCATATGATCCAATTTATGAGTTATGTAAAGAAGCTAAAGAAGATAGAGATCACTTGTTTTTTCAATACAGGTATATCAGTGGGGAGTATAATCTTGCACAAGTTGGTAGAATATTGCCAAACTTATGATTGGTTTGGAGCACTTGATTGGATAATCAGGCTAGCAAAAATTTGGAAACAAAATGGAGTAATTTTCAAGGCAACTTTCACTATTACTATTTATTCCTTGTGGAAAGAAAGAAATAAAAGAATATACAAAGGGGGAGAAACAAGCAAATATCAACTAGCTAAAGATATAATCAACTGGATTAGAGTCACAATTATTGCCAAGAATGCTGACAATAACCTATCACATGAAATGAAGATTAGATGGAACTTGTAAACAAATAGATTTTATTTTTTTGCTTATTTGTATTGTTTAGTTAAATGATGTAAGATCCTAGTGAAATCATTGTAACGTTGTAATGTTAAAATAGCTTGGTTAATGAAATATTTATTCATTTTCCGAAAAAAAAAAGATTAGTTTTGTTCTTATTATGACATAAAATCTTCAATCCTTAGCCAAAATACCGCTAAAGCAACATATCTCTTAAATTACTTAAAACATCAAAATAAAATAATTACAATATCAAATTAAGGCAAGTAGAAACACATCAAATATTATAATAAATATATGTACACTACATATACATCACCTTCAACCTCTTTTCATGTCTTTAAAGCAACATATAACATTGTAATTTGTAACAAAGTTTCATAATTCATTGATAGATGTACCTCCATTGTGGATCGTTGAGTGCTTAATTTCAATTCACATAAATGCGTCCACAATTTAGAATATCTATGCATAAAGCATTTTAATTAGCTATAGATATTCTATGCTTTTCAACAATGTTTCTTGAAAAACTGCAAAAATCAATTTTAGTTTGTTAGTTGTGGAACAATTATCATCAAGTTTGTATACCCTCACTTTGAAATACATGTCATTCTTGTCGATTATATTCAAAGTCCATTATGCTGCTGCATTAGTTGGTTGATGCATATTGCCTAACACTTGTACTTGGTCATAAGGAATATGCAATTAAATTTTAACTTGTCCATGATTAACCTTTATTTGTTCTTTAGTATCGTCATGTACTACATCAGCTATATGTTCATCTTTAATGTTCTTATTACTAAATCATTCATTATTCTTATAAAGTTCCCCCTAAGACAATTGCTTCCTTCTAAACCATAACTATCTCCATCGTATTTTCCCTTTCTTAAAAAAAAATACTTCTGCATGTTTATCATTATCTTCAGTAATCTCCTCTTGTTTAATTATTGGCAATATGTCACGTGCAACTAAGGATGGCAGTTGGTCAAGCTATACCTGACCTACTTTTCTTTTTTTACGGTCTTGGTCAAAATGATGTCAGATTTGCCTGAGCCAACTCTAGCACATTCGAGCCATTTAAGTTATGCTAAGTTGGTCTTCTAAAGCTCGAGCCTACTTTGAATCCAGTTAACTCCAGCTTGGCCCAATAATCATTCTTAGGTGTAAGTAATGATATCTCCAACTTATATGTAATATGTTAATTAACCTTTTTCCTGGTTGGTTAGAATAAGACAATTATTGTTTGATTTGATAAGTTTCAAAAATTTTCAATGATATCCTATAGTATGTCGTTGCAACTTGAAGGTACCCTAGATTCTTTTCATTCTCACTTATACGCGAAGACAACTTGAAGGTATCCACCTTTATTTACACGAAGCGTTTTGATTGTCTCAGGGCTCCCTTTCTTTTTTGTTTACACTGGAAAGAAAAAATTTTAAAATATAGATTAAAGTAGCGTATAGCTCTGCAGTACATCGTTCCTTGTTGATCTCACTGTAGGAGCTCCAGTATTGTCATTGGCAGTTCCTGGAAAATATGAAGTCCTGTAGGAGCTCCAGTATTGTCATTGGCAGTTCCTGGAAAATATGAAGTCCTGCCGGTCTATCGGCACATTGGTCAGGCCTCCATTTAAACACAATGTTTTGATTCTCCCTGCTGGGAGAGGGCACCGTGTGATGCATAAAGGCTACGTAGCGTTTCCTTCTTGAACTTTTGATTCTTAAACGCAACGAAACACAAACTTCGGGCCTTTAAGAACTAAGTTTTTACGCAACGAAACATATGGAGAGTATTAGGATTTAGTTAAGATTTAGCCTGAAAATAAATCCCATTCTTTATGGGACTGTTAGCTTTAGAATTGGTCCTTTTAGTTTAGAGGTTTGTTAGCAGTGGGTTGCTTATTTTCCGTCTTTTCTGTTTGCTTTGTACGGCTATATATATAGCCCAAGACGTTTTTTCAATTGAACCACGTTTATTCTTTCCAATCGTGTTATAACTTTGTCATTTGGTATCAGAGCCTCGCAAGAGGCTCATTAGAAGCAGCAGTCTTCTAAGAAGATATTTGCCAAAGAAATGGCAACAGATAGTACTTTTGTTCAACCATCAGTCCCAAAGTTCGATGTCCACTATAATCATTGGGCGATGCTTATGGAGATTTTTCTTCGATCAAAGGAGTATTGGGGCGTGGTAGAAAATGGAGTTTCTGCAGCAGCAGAAGGTGTGACTCTTACTGACGCAGCAAAGAAATTTTCTGAAGAACAGAAGTTGAAAGATCTTAAAGCAAGAACTATCTATTTCAGGTATTAGATCGTTCTATTTTGGACCCAATCGGTAACAAAGACACATCAAAGAATATTTGGGACTCCATGAAGCAGAAATATCAGGGAACAACACGGGTCAAGCGTGCTCATTTGCAGGCATTGCGAAAGGAGTATGAAATTCTCCACATGAAGGAAGGAGAATCTGTGAACGAATACATTGCTCGTGTTCTTGTTATTACTAACGAGATTAGCGAATGGTGAAGATCTTAGAGACGTTGCTGTTGTGGAAAAGATTCTGAGATCAATGACTTCCAAATTCAGTTATTTAGTGTGCTCTATTGAAGAGTCCAAGTATACGAGTACTTTATTAATCGATGAGCTACAAAGCAGTTTACTGGTGCACGAACAACGCATAAGTAACACTGTAGAAGAAGAACATGCTCTGAAGGTAACTCATGGAGACCAATAAGCTGGACGAGGAAGAGGACGTGGGAATTTCAGAGGCAGAGGCCGTGGAAGAAGCAAACAATGCTTTGACAAAGCAACGGCAGAATGCTATTCTTTCCACAAGCTTGGGCATTTTCAGTGGGAATGTCCAACTTGGAAGAAAGGTGTGGCAAATTTTGCAGAAAGTCAAGCGGAAAGTCAGAAACACATGTTGCTAATGGCTTATGTTGAAGAAAAGGAGCAACACAAAACAGACATGTGGTTTCTTGACTCTGGATGCAGTAATCATATTTTTGGGAAAATGGAATATTTTTCATATCTTGACGACAAGTTTACAGAATCGGTAAAGTTGGGCAATATTCCAATATGGTGGTCAACAGGAAGGGCAACATTAGGTTGGATATTAATGGAGTTGTCAGTATCATCTCAGGAGTTTTTTATGTTCCAGAATTGAAGAATAATTTGCTGAGTCTTGGACAATTGCAAGAGAAGGGGCTGACCATTTTGTTTCAACAAAGGCAATGTAAAATATATCATCCTGACACAGGTTTGATTATAAAAGCAAATATGTCTGCAAATCGAATGTTTGTTTTGCATGCCATTTCTTTGCCCATAGCACCTACTTGTTTTAACACAGTTACAGAAAATGTGGCGTAGCTATAGCATTGCAGGTTTGGGCATTTAAGTTTTAAAGGTTTGCAAACTTTGCAGCAGAAACAAATGGTGAATGGATTGTCATTACTAAAGTCTCCCTCGAAGCTATGCAAGGACTGTCTTGTGGGGAAACAACAGCCAGATTCATTTCCAATGAAGTGCTCTTCGAGATCTTCACAAATCTTATAGCTGACCAATTAAGCCAACCTCAAATAGCAAGAAAAGGTATTTAATTACTTTTACTGGGGACTATAGCCAGGGCCGTTCTTATCGATTTATAGGCCTCGGGTGAAATAAAAAAAAGGACCCAATAAATCGATAATATATTTAATTTTACATTTTTGTATGAAACATAAATGACTCAATTTATAAGTTTACATAATCAACTAAATATTAAATGATCATAACACTAACAAA
>JANIHZ010000209.1:58998022-59015587 GCA_027478365.1 Erythroxylum rufum | reverse complement strand
ATAAGGCATGTTTTCTTTTTCCGATCCAACACAAACCACACTTCAATCTCTTAATCCTAATCTACAGAGGAGATTAACTATAACCTATGATTTTCCCTCTAATTATGTTATTCCACACTAATTATTTAATGTAGCAAAAAAGAATCAGTAATGTTAGCTTAAGGTTTTATATTAATGATTTGATGATAAATTTATGATATTTCGAAATTCAAAAATATTTGGATTGTTTCCATTTATTTGAATAGGTACCAATATAGTTTTGCAAAAGAATGTTTCCTTTCTTACAAGATCCTTCTTAATGAACTTACCTTATTAGAAATGATTCCATAATATCCAAAAGGAACTTGCCAACCACATAATTCTACAATTAGCTCTAAGAAATCATCAAAATTCTTTCTTAACGTCTTAGTACTGGAAGATTACAGCAAAGATGATATTGAAGATCCTTTAGACTCGAAGTCAACTCAGAATATAAGTGAAGCAACGACTACTTGAAGAAAAAATCTATTTAAGGAAGAGCCACTGCATTTACAAACAAGTCAAATTTTTGAAATACTTCATGAGCATCAATATTCTGAAAAGTCATAACTTTATCAAGTTCCTTGTGCCTTAAAAAGTAAAAAACTCTATTCAGAGAGATCTTTATTCCTTGAGGCTTACATTGAGCAAGCCCTATATTTATTTTTGTCAAAAGCTTGTAGAGGCTTTTTAAACACTACGAATGTGGAAGGTTGAAGAACCTTAGAAATTATGTACTTGTGAGCTTGGAGAGGCTTACAAAATTTACTACTCAGAGTTTTATAGTGAAATACTGAAGTTGGCTACTTGGGGACCAGATATAGGCTTCGTTATAAACTGAAATAGTATAAATCGATTGTGTCATTCTTTCTCTCTTCTTAACTTTTAAATTTTTGCATTATAATGTTTGTGTTCAATTTAGAAGCGGCTCCTTCACTTTTAGAATAGGCTCCTTTTGTTTTAATATTGTAAGATTTTTCTTTTATTTTAAAACTTTTATAGGCCCCTTTCGTTTTGAACGCTAACAAGCTCCTTTCATTATGAACGATTAACAGGCTCCTTTTGTTTTGAACATTAATAGGCTCCTTTTGTTTTGAACGTTTATAGCTCCTTTCATTTTGAGCATTAACAAGCTCTTTTCATTTTTAAACTTTAATAGGCTCCTTTTATTTGTAAAACATTTTTTGAAATTTAGTATGTTCTTATCGTATACATGAATTGATAGTAAACTGAAAATTTTTAAAGTCATACACAATTCACCCCCTTTTGTGTGTGTTTGATTTATCATTTGGTATCAGAGCAAGGTTTCACATTTATTGTTCCTTACAACACGTGACAGATCTTGGCAAACAATTTGAGAAGCCTTAAAGGACAATCCATCTCAAAGCCTCCTTATTTCAATGGAAACAAGTACTCCTATTGGAAAGAGAGAATGACTATTTATCTTTTAGCGCATCAATATGAAACTATTTGCACGAAACAAGGAGAAACTAGGTTTTTAGTGTATTTTAATTTTATTTATGTACAGAATTAGGCTAGCTGTTGAGATAGGATTTTATGAATGTTGAGGAATGTCTAAACTCACCTTCGGGTTAATCTTTGATTTAATAAAAATCTAATTGTTTATGTTATTTAGATTCATTGTGATTGATCTATGCTCTTGCATAATTCGGTGCTAGATTGAGAGGGTGAATCGAATGAAAATTAATTAAATTGGGCTAGCAAGAGTTAGATGATTTAATAAGAACTAGAAATCAATCAAATCGGTAACTGTGTGAAGAGAGATCTCACATAAGTTCCCAGAAGTCTATTGGAAAACTTCAGATCTAATTAATGGTGGGATAAATTGTGAATTGGGAAATTGCAATTTTCCATAATCTAATTAGGGTTTATAATTTAGGGCTATTGGTTATAACTCAAGAGAGAGTAATCAACCCTAAGATCGTCTAGGACCAATAATCCAACAATCATATTAATTCGATTAGTGTTAAAGATAAGTAAAAATTCCACTTTCTCTCAATTGGTAGTTCCTTAGGTTGATTCTTGATGTGTTTGTTGCAATTTGTTGATTTATTAATATTTTGTGATTGATTCTTGAATTGAGTTATCCGATAGAATCGATTAATTGAATTGCATCATTGTTTTAATTTAGTTAAATTTGAATTTCAGCGATTAGTTTTGGCGTTAGATTTTTGGAATAGATTAACCCTCCTCATGGGATAGACAACTTAGATACTATGTGAATGAATTGTACGCTTGTGGAATATCAAAGTTAAATTATTAAAACTACACAAATAAGAAACTACGATCAAGTTTTTGGCGTTGTTGCTGAGGAGGCTATCAATTTAGTTCTATAGTTTAAGGCATTTAGTTTAGTTTTTAATTTTAATTTTTGTTCTTCCTTTTGTATTTCTGAAATCGTTCTCTTGCATGAACACAAAAGTCATGAGAAGTTTGAGTCACGTAGCTGAAAAATTAGATTTAGATATCACTCAACTAGAATAAACCATTAGGAAAGCTTGATGTAACAAAGAAGAAGAAATCACAAAGATAACAATGGCTGAGGAATTTCAGCAAGATTTGGACCACAAAGCAAACCAAGGGCGACAACAGAGGACCCTTATTGGCTTTATAAGACTAGGGGTCAATGCGACTAATTAAGGAGTAGCTAGACCACAAGTACAAGCCACATTATTTGAAATTAAACCAACTCTCTTAAACATGCTTCAACAGAACATGCAATTTTATGGACTAGCAATTGAAGACCCCAATGCGCACATAGTGAACTTCTCAAAAATTTGTGATATCTTTAGGTACCATCAGATGTCGAAAGATGCAGTTAGAATTAGGCTCTTTCCCTTTATCTTTAGAGATATAACAAAGGCTTGGTATCACTCCCTTATCCCAGCCAATGTTACCACTTAGGATCAGTTAGTTCGTGTCTTTTTAGATAAATATTATCCCCTAATTAAGACCACTAAGATCATCAAGGAAATCACTAACTTCCAACAAGGTGATAGGGAATAGATATACGAAGCGTGCGAACAATACAAGGATTTGCAACGGAAATCCCTACATCACAACTTACCCAAGGAATTTTTTTTACAAACATTCTATAATGGAGTTACCTTGCATACGAGAGGCACAATCGATATAGCTTCAAGAGGATCATTGATGAGGAAGACAGTTGATAAAGCGGAAGAATTAATAAAGGAGATGGCAATAACAGTTGTTTATAGACAAATGAGTGGAGTAGACAAACTACTACATTCCATAAACAAAAAGGAATTGTGGTTGTTGATCAAATGACGGGAATGTAAGCGAGGATTGATAACTTGACTTAAAAGCTCGACAACATGAAGGCTTCGTCCTCAACTTTGGTGAAGGCCGTACAACTTAAGTGTGAACTCTGTAGACAATTGGACTATGATACAGTGGATTGTTTCATAATGAAGAAAGGTGATTTAGAGCAATTGAATTACATGGGAGCCCAATATGGATAAGGAGGGGAAACAACCCCTACACTAACACTTACAACCTTCGGTGGAAGAATCACCCTAACTTCTCTTGGACAAACAATGCGGAGGACAGTTCAGACCTCAAGGACAATTGGGATTCCAACAAGATAAACTAAGCTTAATGGAATCTAAGTTGGATAAGATTTTAGATAAGATTGGAGACATGGAGGATGCATATAAGAGGCTTGAGAGCAAATTCGAGCAAGTTACCAAAAACCATGCCTCTTCAATATATAATCTAGAGGTCCAAGTAGGTTAACTAGCTAAAGCAATATCTACTCGGAATGAAGGAACTCTTCCAAGCAATACCGAGTCTAACCTAAAGGAAAAGATCGTGGCCATCACTCAGTCCAAGGAAAAGGAACTTGATCATACAAAGAATAATGGAGATTAAGGAAAAGGACAAGTAAATGTGGAACTCCTTCCAAGTAGGGTAATGAGGAATTCTGAGGAGGTTGACTTAAACAAAGTTGATAACGTAACGGAACATCTACAAACAAGCTTACATTAACAGAATTAGTAAAGGAGAAGGTTAAAGAGCGTGAAGCTGAAGAAAACCCCATCACAGCACAAAAGAAAGAGCATCCAGGGGGTTTTTACATTCCTTATAGCATAAATAGAGTCAACATTGACAAGGCATTCACGGATTTGGGAGTGAGTATAAATATGATGCCCTACACCTTTAGTCCAAAGTTGGGGTTAGGAGAGTTAGTACCCACAAAGATGTTAATAAGACGGTCGATAGAATAGTCCATCAGTCGAAGGGGATTATTAAGGATGTGCAAGTACAAGTTGATAATTTTACTTTTCCCAAAGACTTTTATATATTAGATAGTTAGAGAAGATGTAGAAACCCCTATGGTCTTTAGAAGACCATTCTTGGCCACTGCTCGCTTAATCATTAATGTTAATGGGGGGAAACTAACTCTGAGGGTAGCTAAGCAGCAAGTACCTTCAAAGTGTCAAAGAAAGACAACAATCCTCCTTTACCTCTAACTAATGGCAGGTAACCTGAACCTCGAGGGTGATGGAAAGATATTGTGGATCCTGGGAGTCCCTTTAGAAAGAAGCAATCACGTAGAAGAAGGCGAAAGAAGGGGAGCCACAAGGAAGGTGGAATCAAGGGCATGGTAGCTAATCTGCAAATTGTCATATTAATGAATGTATTGCCATTGCACCACTCATTTGAACCACCATGAGAAAAAGAAAAGTGTCGACCTACTAACGTTAAAAGCAGAGCTACATAGGAGGCAACCCATGGAATTTTAATTTCCTTAAATTTTCTTCAAAAAGTTTGAATTCCGTAGTTAGGTTATTTCGTTTCAAATAAAATCGAAAGGCATAGGATGTCAACGTGAATTCTATGATCAATGAAGTAAGCAAAGGAAGGTAAAGGAGCCATAAGGAGTTAAGAAAGGATTTCGGAAAGTGGAGAATGACAAAAAAAGAAGAAAAATTAAAATTGGTGAAAAATTGGACTGCGGTAGGGTTAAAAATGACAAATATGTGCATTTCACTTAAAATTTTATCATTTTACCATCCAATCACCTAATAATACATTTCTAACTTCACTTTTTCACTCACTTTCATTTAAACTTTATCTCTCTAATCACTCTTACTTCTCTCTACAAAATTTCAAACCTCTAAATTTCTTTTGACTTCCACCGACTCACAAGCCAATATGTCGTGCATCAAGCAAACAGTAAAGCGTGATCAATTAGTAGGATTAACACATGTCTTAGGAAGAGGGAAAAGGAACATAGCAGCTGATTACTAAGCACCTTTCCCAATCTTCTAAGATGATAAAGGTACTCATTTCCATTCCCTTCGTAATAAACAAATTATGGTTCCAAAATATTTTCACTTTGAAACTTTAGATATATTAGAACTACCAGACAAGGTCGAGAGCTTAGCTGAAAAAGTTCAATGGGGTCTGTTCATTCAAATTAATTCCTAATTTACGAAGAATTGAACTTAGAATTTTTTTTACTTCTCTTCAATATGAATCCAACAAACCTAGGGAATTTTGGTTTAGGTTGCGGGGACAACCCTATGGGCTTGATTATGATACCATATATGAAATTTTTTGTTTCCTTGAGTCTTCCATACTGGATCAACATGACAATTTTCGTGCCAGTTCCTATTGGAAAGAACTAATTGGATTAGGGTGTTTCGACACTAAGAACACACACAACAACATTATTAGGAGTCACGAACACTTACTAATGCACAAATTCATATGCCAAATTGTTTTTGACAAAATGGAAACCAATAAGTGTTCAACGAAGGAACTATTTATGTTATGGTGCATGGATCATAGCATCCCAATTTGCACAACCACCCACATTTTTAATGAAATTATTGCTACTTGAAAGAAGAGGAGCAATATTTAGAAATGGGTTACTTGGTCTCGTCCATAGATAATTACTATGGAGTTGAGTGCAACAGACTTATAATCTACTGTCCTGAGTTCATGAACCACCATCATCTATGACGGGTTGAAATTTTGAAGTCTCACATTATGGAACTTGGGATATTAGTGCCAAGACACATGTCAAAGGTAGGACTGGTCAAGCAAGTTCAAGCGCCCAACAACAACAAGAAAGGGATTCGCCTAGTAAGGAGTTTGAAGAGGAAGAAGATGTAGAAGAACCAAGCTGGAAGAACGTATTGGAAACAATCTGTAAGATCCCACATCGGTTGGGAAGGAGAATGAAGCATCCCTTATAAGGGTGTGGATACTTCCCCTTGCAGACATGTTTTTCATGCCCTAATGTAACGGATCCCATCAGAACTCTGAAGTTAAGCATGCTTGGCCCAGAGCAGTAGTAGGATGGGTGACCTCCTGGGAAGTCCTGTGGAAAAACAAAACCGTGAGGGTGTGGACCCCAAGCCACTTCAAAAGGCCCAAAGGTATAGACCATGAGCCACTTAAAAAAAGCCCAATAAGTGTGGACCACGAGCCACTTAAAAAGGCTCAGAGCAGACAATATCTGCAAGCAGGTGGTCTGGGCTGTTATAATTGGTATCAGAGCTAGTACCCAGGCCATTGTGCCAACAAAGACGTTGGGCCTCCTAGGAGGGGTGGGTTGTAAGATCTCACATCGGTTGGGAAGGAGAACGAAGCACCCCTAACGCACCGGATCCCATCAGAACTCTGAAGTTAAACGTGCTAGGGCCAGATCAGTACCAGGATGGGTGACCTCCTAGGAAGTCCTATGGAAAAACAAAATCGTAAGGGTGTGGACCACGAGCCACTCAAAAAGGCCCAATGGGTGTGGACCACGAGCCACTTAAAAAGGCCTAAAGTGGACAATATCTGCAAGCAGGTGGTCTGGGCTGTTACACAATCTTTGCAAACACTAAGGTAATTACAGATACACTTGCGAAGAACTCTAGAAGGATGAAGGAGATGGCCCAAACCCCCAATGACATGCCAGAGCTGGGACATATGTCCTATTCATCGCTACTTCGAGCCTTAAGGCGTTCAATTGCCACCTCCAACTCCATCACCATAAACCTTGTTTTCAACCCTTTCTTTCTTTTTAAATTTAGTCTTTATTCTTATTCTTATTCTTACTTTTATTTGTTATTGTTATTGTTTTTTTTGTTTTACTTTAATTTATATTTCTTTTGTCTTTATGTGTGCTTGTTATCACCTTCTCACATTAAGGACAATGTGTTATTCAAGTGTAGGGAGGGTTATGTGTTTTATTTGAATGTGAATTTTTCATATTATAGTTGTTAAGTTGCATTCTGTGAATCATACGAATGTGTCAATGGCTTAGATGAATTGGAATTAATCTAATTTTGAACATGGTCTATTAGGTTATAGAGAATTATTAAATTGCAGAATTAGTGAACTGGGTTCCTTGATTAAATATACACCTTTAATTAGGATTTAGTGCTTAAGTGTAGCCCTCTAAATTGTCACATTCATTCATAGCCTTTTAACCTAAGTAGCTTTACTAGTATTTTTCATGAAAACGAGTAGCTAAAGCAACAAGGTAGGCAATAAAATATTTTTTAAAATTGTTATTTTTTTAAATAAGTAACTATTCCGCTAGCCTTTAGGTTATTAATAGAGTTAGTAACTAGTTGAGAACGTGATATAGCTGAGTAACTAGATTGACACGCATCACAAATGTGTGCCTTCATGTAAAAAAGCTAGAATGACATTCCAACCAAGAAACTTAATAAAAAAAACATGATTTAGTTGAGTAACCAGATCGACATTCATTACCAATGTTTGCTTCCACGTAGAAAGACTAAGTCCATGTTTATAAAAAGTAAATAAAAATAAAGTGTGTTTTTGAATAAAACCTACTGAACTTATAATAGTTTGACTTTTCATGAAAACGTACGTAGGATTAGTTACAGAGTTGAACGACCAAAGAATTATTAAAGAGTGTGTGCAATTAAGAAGGGTAAACAATTTAACACTTGAGTTTGGATTAATATGTATATTTAGTTCAAAGCCTCAAGACAAAATTTGCATGTTAATGATTAGAAATGAGTTGAATGATTGTGTTTTAAATTAAACTTATTTCATGAATTTGAAGCCATTGTCTCATTACTATATGTTATGTGAATTTCTGTGTGTTTTTTGTTTTGTTGCTTGAGGCCAAGCAAATGTTTAGGTGTGGTGATGTTGATAAGTGTGAAATGCGTCGTGTTTTAGGGTATAGTTTGATAGGTGTTTTTTTTATGAAATTGTTTAGTATGCGTTTTCGGTATAATTGTGTTAGTTTGGGAATTATTTGTGCTTAAGAGTTTTTACAGATTAGTACAAGCATTTAAACTTAATTATTATGTCTTTAAGGTACCTTGATATGTTTGTTAGTATTTCAGGGTTAACAACAAAGAACGGATAAGTTTCAGAGAGACTTGGACTAAAACAACGACCCATGATTGTGGCTCATCTGCCATGATCGTGATAGAAGCAAGGGGGCAGGCGACAATCATGGCCAAATCGCCACAATCATGACAAAAGCATAAGAATTGGCCCACGATCGTGGCCTGCCTACCACGATCGTGACAGAAAGCTTACAGGTTGCCCATGATCATGGCCTGCATTGGGCAAATGCACAAACACATAGAAAAGTCAAGTTTTGAGAGATTTTTAGACCTTTCAACCCCGGAAAAACCATAGGGCTGCCTAGAACACATCAACTATATAAAGAATGAGATAAAAGAGATGGGGGAGATTCTTGCATTAGCCACCATCAAGAAACCCTAGAGAGAGTTCATTGAGAGATTGAGAAAGAGACAAAGGAAGAGATACATGGAGAAGAACCCGACGTGAAGTACTTCCCAGAATAGGAGGTTTCCCGATGTTGCTGCCTCCTTCATCCATTCAGATCTGGTTTCTGGTGTATTTTAATTTTATTTATGTATAGAATTGGGATAGCTATTGAGATAGGATTTTATGAATGTTAAGAAATGACCCATATGCCTGTAGAATATCGAGGTTAAAATATTAAAACTACACATCATAAAATAGTGATAAGAAGACCAAAATAATGATGCATCCATAAATCATTATAATATGAAAAAAGTAATTTGTTATCTAAAATTATGTCTCTTAAAAATGACAATAAGCAAAAAAGTCTTTGAAAAGGAATTCTTGGAACAAAAGATAAGTCAGTTAGAAAATGCATTGCTTGAAAATGATTTTGTTAAGTTACAAAAATTAGAAGAAAAGTTGCTACTTTAGAACTTGAGAAAGAAAAATTTACAAAAAAAAATCATTTCTCTAGAAAAAGATCTTGCTAATTTTGTTGATGGAAAGAATAATCTTGATGCATTACTTGGTAATGGTAAAGGTGTTTTTGATATGGCTGGAATAAGATATAGTGAAAATAATAATATTAGACCATAAAAAAATTTCTTTGTTAAATCCAGCAGTAGCTATAGTGAAAATAGCAAGAACCTGATAAATGGCAAAAATCATAGTAATTCTTATTCATTTTTTGTGTGTAATTAATATGGTAGACAAGGTCATATCAGTCATTCCTATAACTTTCAAAAAATGAAAAAATATATATCTTCAATATATATTTGGAGACCAAAAGATCAAACTACTAACCTGAAAGGACCCAGAAAAATTTGGGTACCTAAAATGAGATAATGCATTTTGAATATATGCTTCAGAACTTAGAAAAGAGAAAATCAATAGATAGTTGATAGTGGTTGTTCGAGACATATGATAGGGGAAAGATCACATTTCAACTATATTGAAAGGAAAGATGGGGGTAATGTTGTCTTTACTGATAAAAATAGGGCAAAAGTCATTAGAATTGATAAAATTGGTGACTCTAATTATGCTTCTATTGATAAAGTTCTTTATATTGATGGATTGAAACATAACTTGTTAAGTGTAAGTGAATTATATGATAATGACTATAGAGTCACTTTTTATACATCTCATTATGAAATAATTGATAATCTTAATGATAATATTGTATTTGTTAGTCCTAGAAATCAAAATATATATTATGCTCAATTGGAAGACAAGTCTTCACAAAGTGTCAAGTGTTTTGTTTCACTAGAAAATGATTCATTTATCTGGCATAGAAGATTTGGACACTATGTTTTTGTCATAGTAAATGATTATTCTAGATGTACATAGGTTTATTTCTTATCAAAAAACAGGATTATATTTTTGAATTTTTTGAGAAGTTTTGTAGAAAAATTCAATTTGAAAAAAGGCACTACATTATCTCAATTCGGAGCAATCATGAAGGAGAATTTGATAACAGAAAATTTGTAGAATTCTGTAATGAAAATGGTATAACTCATAATTTTTTCATGCCTAAGGACTCCTCAACAGAATGGAGTTATTGAGAGAACGACCATGAGTCTTATTGATATGGCTAGGACAATGCTGTGTGAAAGCAGTTTATCTCATGGTTATTAGGAAGAAGCTATATCTAATGCTTGTTACATACTTAACAGGTGCCTCGTAAGACCTATTCTCAAAAACACCCCCTATGAGTTGTGGAAAGGAAGAAAACCGAATGTTACTTCCTTTTGAGTGTTTGGCTATAAATGTTTTGTATAAATAATGGAAAGGACAACCTTAGAAAATTTGATAAGAGATCAGATGAAGTTGTTTTTCTAGGTTGTAGCACTGCTAGCAAAGGATTTAGAGTTTATAATAAAAGAACAAAGAGGATAGAAGAATCAATACTTATGGTATTTGATGAAGCACTACCCTCAACAATAGCAGCTGATTTAGATGATAAAGGGAATCCTTTAGTTCACAAAAATACCCCTATCTCAACAGGGGTCTATGCAACAAAGAACACCAAAAGAATGGAGAGGTCTAGATATAGATCATTACATTCTGGGAGACCCTTTTGAAAGTCTGAAAACCAGATCATCCTCTGAAAACAATTATGTTGCCCTCATCTTACAATTAAAACCAAAGACTATTAAAGAGGCTCTTACTGATGAAAATTGGGATTCAACTATGAAAGACGAACTAAATTATTTTGACAAGAATAAAGTTTGGAATCTAGTACGTTGCCCATAAAATAAGTCAGTGATTGGAACTTGCTGGGTATTTCAAAACAAACTTGACAAAAATGGTAAGGTCTTAAAAAACAAAGTTAGACTTGTAGATCAAGGTTATAATCAACAGGAAGGTATTAATTTTGATGAGACTTATGCACCTGTTGCTAGATTAGAATCAATAAGATTTTTACTTGCTTTTGCATGCTATAGAAAATTTAAATTGTTCCAAATGGATGTCAAAAGTGCCTTCTTAAATGGATATATTAACCAAGAAGTGTTTTTTAAGCAACCTTCAAGTTTTGAAGATGAAAACCATCCTGGCTATATGATAAAGTTAACTAAAGCTCTGTATGGTATAAAATAGGCTCCTTGAGCATGGTATAAGAGGTTAACTTTTGGCTTGAGAATAACTTTAAAAGACGAAAGATAGATAAAACCTTATTTATTAAGAAAAAGGAGAATGATTTACTCATACTACAAATATATGTTGATCACATAATGTTTGGTGCCACTAATCCATCCTTTTGTGAAGAATTCTCAACCTTAATTTAGGGGGAGCTCAAAATGAGTATGATGGGAGAATTATCATTCTTTCTTGGGTTGTAAATTAGGCAAACAGAAAAAGGAATCTTCATTAGTCAAGACAAATATAAAAAGGAACTCATCAAGAAATATCATTTTGAGAATCCCAAACTGATGGTACTCCTACATATACTAGAACTAAACATAATAAGGATGAAGAAGGCAAAACTATAGATGAAACAAAGTATAGAGGAATGATTGGATCATTTCTATATCTTATAAGCTCAAAACTAGATATTATGCTTAGTGTATTTCTTTGCGCATGTTTTCAATCAAATCCAAAACAAGGCTACCTTCAAGTAGTTAAAAGGATCTTTCACTATCTTCTTGGAACTATAGATTTTGGATTATAGTATCCAAAAACTGATTCATTTAACATAGTTGGTTTTTGTGATGTAAATTATGCAGGTGATAAAGTTGATAGGAAAAGAATAAGTGATCACTGTTAATTTCTTAGAGGATTTCTAGTTTCTTGATCTTGTAAGAAATAAAATTGCACAACACTTTCAAAAATTGAAGCGAAATATACAGAAACTGTCAACTGTTATGCTCAATCTTATAGATGAAACATCAACTCCAAATTTTTCTCTAAACTTTGATATATTCTGATGCTATGTGACAATACAAATGTAATAAATCTTTCTTAAAATCCTATGCATCATTCTAGGACTAAGCATCTAGAAATCAAAATGTCATTTTTTAGGAGATCAAGTTTTAGAAGGAACCATCAATCATTTGCATGTTAAAACTGGAAATCAAGTAGTTGATATCTTTACTAAGCCACTTTCTGATGATAGATTATGTTTGTTAAGAAAAGAGATTCTAATAGATAAGCCTCGGCTTTGCCTCCTTCTTTTCCAGTAGGTACTTAAAAGCTGCATGATCAAAATAAACAGTAATCTTAGTACCTAATAAAAAAGACCTAAACTTATCCAAAGCAAAAACCACTGCAAGAAGCTCTTTTTCTATAATGGTGTAATTTGCTTGGGCATCATTTAAGGTCTTCGAGGCATAATAAATAGCATGAGGGATCCTCCCCACTCTCTGACCAAATACTACTCTAATGGCATAGTTATAGGCGTCACACATAAGCTCAAATGGCAAACTTCAATCAAGAGGTTGTAAGATGGGTGTAGTAACCAACTTCTCCTTTAGAGCATCAAACGTCTTCTTACACTGCTCATCAAAAACAAACTCTTTGTCCTTCTGAAGCAACCTACACAATGGTTGTGCAACCTTGGAAAATTCTTGAATGAACCTATAATAAAACCCTACATGGCTAAGAAAAGATTGAACTTATAGCACAGAAGCGGGGTAAGGAAAAGAAGAAACAAGGTCTATTTTGGCTCTATCAACCTTAATACCCTTAAAATGACACTTTTCAAAATTAAGAACTAGGTTAGTTTTAAGACATCATTTAAGTACTAGAATGAGGTGATCCAGCTATTGTTTAAATGAATCCCCATGCACAGTAAAGTCATCCATGAAAACTTCAATGATTTATCCATGAAAACTTCAATGATTTTCTCAATATACTCGGAAAAGATACTTACCATGCACCTTTGAAAGGTATTAGAAGCATTGCACAATCTAAAAGGCATCCTTCTATAGGAAAAAGTGTTATACGAGTATGTAAAAGTTTTCTTCTCCTATTCCTCCTGAGCAATAGCAACCTGAATAACCATCAAGAAAATAATAGTAAGCACGACCAGCAAGACGTTCTAACATCTGATCAATAAAGGGTAGGAGAAAGGGATCCTTTCTACTCATTGAGTCGAGCTTGCAATAATCCACACAAACTGGCCATCAGTTTTGCACCCGAGTCATAAACATCTCTCCTTTCTTATTCTCCACAACTGTAATGCCCGACTTCTTGAGAACCACCTGCAAAGGACTTACCCACTTACTTTTAGAGATGGGATATATGACTCCCACATCTAGCAACTTCATTACTTCCTTCTTCATCACCTCCATCATTGGTCGTTTGAGACGTCTTTGCCCTTGACGAACTGGGGTAGCTCCTTCCTCAAGAAAAATATTATGCATACATAAAGAAGGACTAATACCTTTAATATCTGCAACCGTCCATCCCAACTCCATCTTATACTCCCACAACAAATTAGCGAGCTTTTCTTCTTGGACCTTTGTAAGATCACTTGCTATGATAACTGGAAGTGTTTTATTAGTACCCATATAAGCGTACTTGAGGTGAGTTGGTAAAGGCTTCAACTCCACTTCTAGTGCTTGAACAATAGAAGGTAGCGGCTGATTAGTACTAACGGGAAATTCTAAAAAGTGAGGGATATACTTGCCAAAAGGACTTGTCTCCAATGCCCAAATTGCTTCCTTTAGGCCCTCTCCCAATTCAAACTTGCTTTGCCAATATCCAGACATCTTTTGCTCCAGCGGGGTAGTTAAAGCTACCTCCAAAGGTTCACTTATAAGAAGAAGAGACCACTGCTCTACCAAAGAGTCAAGAATATCTACCTTAGCCACCAACTCACAATCTGATGGATAACGCATGGCATCAAAGATATTGAAATGAATGACCTCGACATCGAACTCCATAATCAACATCTGACTTTGTACATCAATTTTTGTCCAAGATTTCTTCAAGAATGGCCTTCCTAACAAAATTGTTGAAGGGCTCGAAGAGCCCTTAACCTGTATGTCTAACACATAAAAATCTGTAGGGAAAATAAGCTTGTTAACCTGCACCAAAACATCCTCGATAAGTCCCCAGGGTATGTGTTAGATCTATCAGCTAATTGAATGATAACATGAGTATCCTTTGATGAACCAAGATTAAGAGCTTTAAAAATAGACAAAGGTATAACATTTATTGAAGCCCCTAAATCTAGCATACATCTTTCATACCTCATGCTACCAATCTTACAAGGAATGGTAAAAATACCTAGATCCTTGCACTTAGTGGGTAGCTTCCTTTGTAAGACTACTAGCACATTGCCCCCCACATTGATCTTCTTATCTCCCCTCAGTTTTCACTTGTTAGTGCACAGCTCTTTCAAAAATTTGTCATATCGTAGAACTTGCTTAATTGCTTCCAATAGAGGGATGTTTACTTCCACCTTACGAAATATCTCCAATAAGATTAGGGTTGAAAGAAGGAGCTACAAGCTCCTTTAAGGTGCGCTAATGAGGTTCCATAATCTCCTTTGTTTCGTCTGAACTCCTATCGACTTCTTCTTCAAAGGATAAGGAATAACAACTCTCAGGAGGATTTGTATGGATTCCTCACTCTCGCTGATGAAATATGGTGCGACTTACAATAAGAGAAAAAGAGAAAAGGTTAAATAGAGAAAGTAATAAACTTTTATTTTCCTTAGCAAATTTACGCAAACGAATGTGTTTTGAGGAACTATGGGACATGCAAACTGATGGAAGAATGAAAAAGATCAGAAAAAACAAAAATAAAAAGAACATAAGAAACAACAATTAACACACGCTAATTTCCCAGCAACAATGTCAAAATTTTGATAGCCTATCATTAACTACCAAATAATAAATTTTTAACTACCAAACTATGTAGTTAATGGTGAGCTAGGGTCGAACTAATGCTATTTCAAATGTTGTAACTAAAGAAAATAAAAACACCCTAAATTGATGAAGACAAGACAACTAATATGCAATGAACTGAACCAAAAAGAAAAGCACAAAGCAAATTTAAAAAAGCCTAATAACAATGGTAAGGAAGTTGGCTGGAGATATCTTTGGGATTTCAGGATGTTTGGCTGGAGATATCTTTGGGATTTCGGGATGTTCATTAATCCTTGAATCTAAATAAAAGGTACTTTCATCATAGTATTAGCCTATGAACCTGATTAAGCTCTCGAACCCTTAATTTCTCTAAAATATGCAAAACTAATAAGCTCTAAAAATGCTCCCAATCTCCACTATAGCCTAAAATAGGCTCTCTAAGTTCAATAGAGAAGATGCATTAGGTACTAAGAAACAAATAACATAGGCCACCTACTCATAAGCTCAGAAGGTGTAACCTAAAGGTATAGGATCCTAGATTATTTGATTAAGTATCCTGACAAATTTAACTAACCTATTGCTACTTCCAAGAATCACTATAGACTATTACATATCACAAGTTCAAGCCTAGCCTTCGGATTAGAAAGTTACCTAAATGGTGATCAAACCTATAAATAATTCCTAATTTATGACATTTATCCTAAATCCCAAACCAACCTAGACCTACAAGCACCAATGTAAGACAAATTCAACCCCATTCTCATAATTTCCATCCCTTCATCCTTATAATATCTCCAAACCCCTATGTAGTCTAGCCACATATGTTCATATTAAGCACAATTGATATTAAATAAATAAAACCCATACTCAATTAAATAAAACCAAGGTTGGAACTTATAAACGAAGTATTAAAAACCAAACTTCAACACTAACTTACTAGAAATAAAAACCCAAGTTACAAAATTTGAACTAATTACATCAAAATGAAAATTCCAGCACACATAACTTGCGCACAAACCCAAATTAATTGATTATAACTTTAAGAACATCCATAGATCCTAACTATTGAACACAAATTAATCAAAAGCATCAAATATAAACAAAAACCCATAACATAAACCATTAAACATTCAAATATCCAATAAATTCATATCTACAAAAAACCACATAAATAAACTAAAACAACCAAGATTAATACTGGAAAATTGCAGGAATAAACATCCATTGATATATCACAAAGGTTCATTACAAAACTCATGAGTTTCAATTATAAAATCCATCAAACATTCAGTCTAAATATTCTAGCACATGTAAAAACGTGATTAACACTAAGAACACTCTAAACTAATGGAATGAGTAGATTAAGACATATGAAAATAAAGCATTGAAAATGAAATAAACTAGCTAAGCATAAAGAAAATAACAAAAACTTCTATGCTTCCTCCTTCTCTCTTCTTGAAGTTTTCCAAAAGTGGCAGATTATATGTAGCCTCCTTATAGGTCCTTCTCTCTTTCTTTATGTAGTATGATCCATTTAAGGTAAAACCTAGGATTTTTCTCTACCTCAAAAGTCCAAAAACCCCCTCAAAAACTTTAGTTCAGAAGGTTGTCTGCATCTGTCTACTCGCAGGCCACGATCATGGCCTTTAGTACATGATCGTGACTAGTTTATCTGCTCTCTGTCACAATTGTGGCTGACTCCCCATGATCGTAGCCCTAGGTTGTTTCTCGGGTCTTCTCCAATTCTTCCTCTGAACGCCCTTGATGGTTTCCCCTCCATGGATGGCTCTCCAACTTTGTCAAACTTCTTCCTTTTAGCATAGATTTGTGCTTACTCCTTTAATCTATATGTAAACACAAGATGAACACAGATTGAGTGTTTAACCACAACAATAGGATTGAAAAGACATTGAAATGCATAAGAAAATATAAGATGATTCAATCCTATAAGTTTTATTCAGGGGGAGATTTCAAGGCATATATGCGACTATTCGTCTTGTTTTTTGGCATCTTTTTGTCCTAAGGGAGAGAAATTTGGATGATTGGATAATTGCTCATTAGGGATGTTTCTTGAACTTGGAAAACTTAAGGTTATGTGAATTTAAATGTTATTTGGTGTTGGGACCCCGTTGCCGAAGCCCAACATCGGGTACTGAAGCCTGACCTGAGCTTATACTACTACATGCCATTCTTATAAATCAACCACAAACAACAATTGAGTAAAACATATCCTACACATTTATCGTCAAATCCAAAAGCAATTTTCATTAATAACAAAATGAAGCGTTTTACAAAGCTTTAATGGCATTTCAAGCCATAATACATCAGTGGAGTTCAAGGGCCAAAATACAAACTACCCTTGAACAAATAGAACTTGAAATGTAACTAAAGCCTTGAAGGCCCAAAAATGTAACTTGAAATAGACACAAAA
>JANIHZ010000209.1:58948800-58963250 GCA_027478365.1 Erythroxylum rufum | reverse complement strand
AATTGATCTAATAAGACCACACAACAAAAATTTGAAACATGCCTCAAAATAAATCAAACCGGGTTGGGGCCCAACATGTCTACAATACTAAATAGCATTCTTTTGGCATATCCCAAAATAGTTGGACCATCAACCTCGTTTGCCTGTAGGACTATGCATATAAATATAATGATATGCTGTTAATTGGAATTGAGATTACTATCCTGGATTAGATCATTCTAAAAAACTAATTATTTTTATCAGGCAGGACTAATAGCATTATTTAATTTGGTTTATGTGTCAATCCCAACTAAGGAAGCCATGTTTTTGCAACGTAATAGGCAGGGAGGACCAAGTCACAACAATGGACATCGCAAAGGCGTAATACAAAGGGCAGGGGTTGCTAGAATTGAAGCTTTCAAAGAACATGAGATGGATCACACTAAAAGGTACAAAAGCAGCACCAAATGGCAAATATACCGTTACTTCCTGTTTGTTTTGGGAAGGGAATATACGACTGACGGCTAAACGATTAAGCAACGAACAATAAACAAATAATATAAGTAGAAAGAATCCAAATTTGACGTCCCACCAGCTCGAGCCAGATATATTAAAAAACAAACACTTCAATACCCTCTAAATTCTAAATCCAGCAGAAAAAGAACTAGTCAACAACTCAAGCACAGACAAGTCTAACCCACATATTTATGGACCATCTTTTCTAGCTTTACTTTTTCTCCTCCTTTGCGCTTTAGCAACTTCTTCTTGTTCTTCTTCTATATTTCTCGGTCTGTTCTCGTAATAATGAGACAATGACTAAGAGGGGCAATTGTTGGTGAGAAGGAATAAATGCATATTATACCCGGAAGGTGATTCTTAGATGTTATCGCGTACAGGAAGAGAGAGAAATGAACATGCACGTGGTTTCATCTTCAGTTGGTGGCAACTAAACTATGTATGCGTATAGAGAGAGAGAGAGAGAATGGGCCTTGTTAAAGCAGAGTTATTAAATTGACTCAACTGTTTCCTTTCCAGCCAAGGCATTTCTCAGCACTCACTACCGATTCCACCATTTTTCAACCGTTTTCATTGCATCACCTCCCATGCTTCTCTGCCTCTCTTTAAAGTTCTTTTCTTTACTCAACCCCACAAAAGTGAGACGTCCCAGACGCCTTGTTTTGTGTAGTAAACAAAAGGGTTGGTCATATTTTCCCGTTGTTTTATGTGTTAATGTGCTGGCAATTTTAGGAGCTACTTTAATTTCAGTGTTAACAAGAGTTGAAAATGGTGCTACTTCGGTTATATGATTCTGTTTTTGTATTTTTCGTTCTAAAGTTCCAAATTTTCCCTCTCAAGTGAAGGGGGAAACGGACCCAGATCCTCTGTTGGATCCAATATTGATAATGCCAAATAGGTGGATTCATTGTACAGCAAGTGTACAGCGAGCATGAGAAGATTTTACCAATTTTGTCTTTCTCATGCTGTTTTGCTCCTAATCTCTTACTTTCTTGGATTCCCTACCAGAGTCTCCCCGGCTACTGAGCAGGAGATCTTGTTGCAGTTCAGGGCAGCCATTAGTGATCCCTACAATAGCTTGGCTACATGGGTTCCAAGTGGCAACCCTTGTGAGTACAGTGGTGTGTTTTGCAACTCTCTTGGATTTGTGGAGAGGATTGTTCTGTGGAACGCTAGCCTATATGGGGTTCTGCCACCAGCACTATCAGGTTTGAGGTCTTTAAGAATCTTGACATTATATGGGAATCGATTTACCGGTAATATTCCAGAAGAATACGCAGAACTAAGCACATTGTGGAAGATAAATTTGAGCTCTAATGCTTTATCTGGTTCAATCCCAGATTTCATCGGCAACTTACCAAATATAAGATTTCTTGATCTGTCAAGGAACGGTTATAGTGGAGAGATTCCCTCTGCTTTGTTCAAGTTTTGTTACAAGACTAAATTCGTTTCTCTTTCTCGTAACATTCTTTCTGGTCAAATTCCTAGTTCAATTGTGAACTGTTCCAGGCTTGAAGGATTTGATTTCTCTTTTAATAATCTCAGCGGTGAATTGCCTCCCCGAATTTGTGAACTTCCTGTTTTACGTTATCTGTCCTTGAGGAGTAATATGCTGACTGGGAATGTTCAGGATAAGATTCCAAATTGCCAGAGGTTGAGTTTTTTGGATCTCGGCAGCAATGCGTTTACAGGATTGGCTCCATTTGAGGTTGTTGGATTGCAAAACATGACCTATTTCAATGTATCTTATAACTGGTTTCAAGGGGAGATACCAGCAACCGGAACTTGCAGTGAGGGATTGGAATTCTTTGACGCTTCAGGTAATGATTTGAAAGGCGAGATCCCATTAAGCATTACCAGCTGCAAAAATCTTAAAGTCTTGAACTTGGGGGTTAACAGGCTAAATGGGAGTATACCAGTTGCAGTTGGGGAATTGAAGATGCTTTTGGTTCTCAACTTGGGCAACAATTTAATAGATGGGACAATCCCCGCAGAGCTTGGAGGGATTGAGCTACTTCTTGTATTGGATTTACACAATCTCAATCTTGTCGGTGAAATTCCTAAAGCCATAAGCAATTGCATGTTTCTTCGAGAGCTGTGAGTCTTAAGAACTTCTTCAAGTGTCTAGAGTTTAATAACATGCTTAATCTTAACACACTTGTCTTACTGTCTGATCTGCTGATGCAGGAATGTTTCTCATAATTATTTAGATGGAGAAATTCCTGATACGCTTTACAATATGACTTACTTGGAAGTCCTTGATCTACACAGCAACCAGCTCAAAGGTAGCATTCCACAGTCTTTAGGAAACTTGTCAAGACTTCAAATTCTGGATTTATCACAAAATTTACTTGCTGGAGGGATCCCATATTCCCTTGGAAACTTGGCAAACTTAACACATTTGAATCTCTCCTCCAACAATCTTTCGGGTGCCATTCCTTTGTTATCAAGAATCCAGGCATTTGGTGTATCTGCATTTCTTGACAATCCTGGACTCTGTGGTCCCCCTTTGAAACTTTCTTGTTCAGCAGGTCGGAATGGTACAACCACTGCTTCCAAGAAGAACAAGGTGCTTAGTAATTCTGTCATCGTGGCAATTGTTGCTGCTGTACTGATCCTTATTGGGGTTTGTGTGGTATCATTCATGAACATCAGGGCACGCAGCAGGAAGCCAGATGATGCAACATTGGTTGTTGAGAGCACACCGATGGGTTCAACAGATTCAAGTGTTATAATTGGGAAGCTAGTTCTATTCAGCAAGAGTTTGCCCACAAAATATGAAGATTGGATTTCAGGCACCAAAGCATTGCTTGACAAGGAATGTATGATAGGTGGTGGGTCCATTGGGACAGTCTACAGAACTAATTTTGAAGGTGGGATCTCAATTGCGGTGAAAAAGCTTGAGACACTCGGTCGAATTAGAAGTCAAGATGAATTTGAGCAAGAAATTGGACGTTTAGGTAACCTTAGACATCCCAATTTGGTTGCATTTCAAGGTTACTATTGGTCTCCAACGATGCAGCTAATTTTGTCGGAGTTCGTTCCGAATGGTAATCTGTATGACAATCTACACGGACTTAATTTTCCAGGTACCAGTGCTGGGGTTGGCAACAGTGAACTAAATTGGTCTAGAAGGTTTCAAGTCGCTCTTGGAACAGCTAGGGCTCTTTCCTATCTTCACCATGATTGTAGGCCTCCAATACTCCATCTCAACATCAAATCCACCAACATACTCTTAGATGAAAGTTATGAGGCCAAGTTGTCTGACTATGGGTTGGGTAAGTTACTTCCTATTTTGGATAATTATGGGTTAACCAAATTCCATAATGCAGTAGGGTATGTTGCACCAGAGTTGGCTCAAAGCCTGAGACTGAGTGAGAAATATGATGTATACGGCTTTGGAGTGATTCTTTTGGAGCTGGTTACTGGGAGGAAACCAGTGGAGAGCCCAACAGTAAATGAGGTGGTAGTTTTGTGTGAATATGTTCACCGATTGTTGGAGACTGGCTCTGCTTCAGATTGTTTTGACAGAAGTTTGCGGGGTTTTTCAGAGACCGAATTGATCCAAGTTATGAAACTGGGTCTAATCTGTACAAACGATGTCCCTTCTAGAAGACCAAGCATGGCTGAGGTTGTTCAGGTACTTGAGTCCATAAGATCAGGATCAGAATCATCATAGTTGTTCTAGGTGAAGGTGGTGTGGGTTAGTACGGTCGTGTAGAGCTTAGGAAGTTGCATATTGGAAAAAACAACCATTCTTTTCTGCAAATAAAATGATTCTTTGATCGTATGTCGTAAAAGAACATCCATGAAGGAGATATTGCACTGCAATTACAATTCTCAGGCAATATCTAATAAGTAGACTTTTACCATATTTTCTACGATTAATCCACGTATGGTCTGTTAGTGGTGAAACAAAGCATTTTGTTCATACACTTCATTAAGGAAAAGCACATTACAGCTTTTATCTCCTTAGTTTCTCTTATTGCATCAGTAGTTGCATCACCGCCATGTTATGGTATTTAACCATTCTGCGATCCAAAAAAACTACTGGGGCTTGCTTGAGTGTTGCCGGTAACTTTGCTGTTATCGGCTCTCGTTCTGAAACATATTCCTTAAATTGTGAGACATGGAATGTCTGATCAACCAAGAATGTTACAAGTAATTTGAAACTTGTAACCTATCTTGCCAATCTTTTTTATCATCTGGTATGAGCTATCAAACAGAAGAGAAAGTTTACAATCAACTCTCTTCTATAAAGAGTGTTGTCTGAAGGATTGGACCTCTAGCAATGCTTATTGTCCTCCTTCAAACTTCCTGTTTGATCTTGTTTTATTCACCTCTTTTCTCATTCGGAGCTCCCCTAAAATAAAATTTTGCGATCACAAGAGGTGTCTCCCAATCTTTCATATCTTGATCTATCTTCAAGTTTGGAGAGTCTCCAACAAAATAAAGGACATACATGAGAAGATAGCCATGAAAAATCTTAAATGCATGATAAGTGGAATTGTACCACAATTTTGCTAAATGAATCCACTTAGACCGTCTCTTTGGTCTGTATCCACACTAACATCGTAAATACGTTTTGAAAATCTTACTAATTGCTTCTGTACCATCCCTCTTGTATAGTTATAGTTGTAACTTCCTTGGATACATGACGTTCTCATACTTATCATACTTATTCCTATGACATATCAGGCATATCTTCATATAACTTTGAACCTCTCTGTTTAAGCTTACTAATTAGTTTTACATCCTCTTAATAGTATTTGTGATTCTTGAGTGACCTCTTTAAGGTCCATCATGTCTTATAGATATCAACTTCTCTCTTAATTTGTTGCCAAAGCTCACCACTTAATTATGAGTTCCTTAACTACTTTCTCAATTTTATCCTTTGCCTCTTCAAAATAACTATAGGGTATGGTATTAATAGATTCTACTCCTTCCTTCAGCCTAATTATGGGATCATGAACTCCAACATAAGGCAATTGGCTAGGTTCTTTGAAACCTTCTCTGAACTTAGCCAATAACTGAATTAATTTATTGAATGTATTTGGTTGTTCCTCAAATTTAATTTGTTGCAGATGATACTCCATTAGGTATGTACGTCGTAGATCACCATCCTTGAACCTTCGAGAATCTTATTAAAGTTTTCATTAAAGATCATCTTGATCTTTTTGCTAGTATTTTCTATTAAGGTTACCAAGTGATTCTCCCATTTAAACTTCATTGTGCTAGTTTTAGAATCATATAGCATATTGTTTAATGTACCTCAAGCACCATATCATACCCTCCCAAGGTGATGATTAGTGCATCAAATATGAACCGTATGTCTTACATGCTCCACATGAACCCTTAGAATTAAGAATTGTATGTCTCAGATGCTCTACGTGAACCCCTTGTAACATTGGTGACAACTTAGTTTTAAGTCCTCCCACTACCGTGATCTGAAAGGAAGGCACCTCTTCAATTTCTCGACTACCTCTCTTGACAATTGATTCATCTAAGAACTTATATGTAGTCCCATTATCAATCAATATTTGTATAGGTCTCCCCTGTTGTTACCCTACCACTCTCATTTATTTGTACTCTTCATCGTTACCAATTCTCATCATTGTTTGAAGCGATGTATTAGGAATATGTTGCTCCTTAGTCTCTTCTCCCATAGCTTCTTCTTCATTCCCTTTAATTCTACTTTTCCTTTCCACCATATATGACTGAAATTGTTTCTTTCTACATTTAGGTAATTCTCTGAGAGTGGTAGCTTGTTATAACACTTATCAAATTAAGCACAATATTTTTGCATAGATCCTTCCTACTATAATTCTTTGAAATTGCCTACAGGATTTTCAAAAATGTTTTCATTAAATATGTAATTGAGTGTAAATATAAATTCTTTCCATTGCATTGGCTCTTGTTTGACTATTTTTCAACACTACTACCACTCCTGGGCTTGCTCTTTCAAGTGTATGACGACTACTCTCACTTTAAAGTTATTTGGTCTATGGTCTAATGCAAAGAATTGTTCACACTTGTAAAAACAATCTTTAATACTAATTCCTTTAACTATAAGAAAGTTGATTTTGTCACATTTCATTGAAACAAATGTACCTCTCGGCTTTCAATGAAGTTTTTGTAGCAACAACTGCATTCTCCTTTCCATATAATATCAAATTTTTGCATAAATTGGTTCTTTTCTTATCGATTTTATTTTGATTCTTCATCGGTAATTTTTTATTTTGCATTTTCACAATTTTCTTAATCCTCCTCAATTTCGCACCTGTAGTTTCTTTGATCATTGTGATTTCCTAAGGTCAGTCCATTTTGATACCAAGTTGTACCGTAAAAATGAAATTAACAAGTTGCTAAATGAGAGAAGAAGAGAATTCTAAAAAGAGCAAAGAGAAGCTAGAGAGATTTTGAGAAGAGAGAATTAAAGCTTATCAAGTCATTCGCTAAAGATCTGATGGTATACATTACAGAATCCATCTCCTCTAAAATTAACCCACTTGAGTAGTGTTCGTTATCGTCTGCTACGGTGAAACTGAAAGAAAGCATTTTGCTCATACACTTGTTAAAGAAAAGCGACATTATTTATGGTTGTAGTTGTTGTTTTAGGCGTCTCTTCTTCTTCTTCATCCTTCAATAATCCTAACACTTTGATAGAGACGTTAAAACTGTAGCAAGCAAGATTATTTCATGGTTCTCCTGGTGACTAATCAGTACCTAATATCCATGATCTTGGTCGAGCTTCTTTGATCTTGTACATCTTGCGTTTTGGGATTTATCAGCCGAGTTCAATAAACCAAGAAAGAGCTGCCTAATTCCCGTGGGCAATAAGAACTACATAGGTCCCCTGGTAAGCTTGGAATGACATGAATGATCTAATGAGAGGCAGGGAGAGCGAATAAAGTGGGAAAGAGTAAGAAAAATTACTGGAAGAGCTTATGTTGCTTTAGGAGTATCGCAAAAACTGACATTTATCCTAAAAGAAATTTGTATCAGATCTGCACTGTATAATAAATAAAAAATATCAGATGCAAGATTTACACGCTTCAGCAATCCTTCGAATTCTTTCCATAACTACAGGCACGTCTGTTTCAGTCAATGTGGTAAAACAGAATTGGAACCATCCTGGTTCAATACAATGACAAGAAGATCCTGGAGTCACGTTAAGTTTAGCCATGTTCAACAGCTTATCCCAAAGCTCCAGCTCTCCCTTCTCGTTATAGGAGCTGATCAATCCACTCATATCAGCCCAACAATACAAACCCCTACTCCCCTTAGTGCACTCAATGTTCAATTGCTTCAAACCTGCCACAAAAGCGTCGTGTATTCTTCCACGCCTCTCCTTATTGACATTAACAAACTCCTCAATAAATTTGGCATCTGAAAGAATAGAAATAAGTAAATGCTGAGTTGGAGCTGAAATGGATGAGAACCTTGTTAACCTTTTAGCAGCCATTAGAACATTCTTGTTGAAGGAGTAGATAACACCTATCCCAAACCCTGGAAGTGAAAGATCTATGGATAGACTATACACTATATGCACTCTGTCCCGGTCCTGCTCTTCTAAGTCAACAAGTTCTGCCATGCTCACAAACTCTTCACTTACATGAGTAGACCCCACATATATTTCATTAGACACAATGTGAATGTTCTTCCGTTTGGCAAAGTCCAACAGGTCATACAATGTTTCCCGACTAAGCAGACTGCCAACAGGATTCGAGGGGTTAGAAATTATTATTCCGTGAACTTTAAGACCACGCTTTTTTGCCTGGTTGAATGCTCGATCAAGTGCAGTTATACTTATATTGAAGTTATCAGCACTGCGGCAGGGGACAGGTATTATCTCCACACCTGTTCGCCATTTTACATCCCTGTCAAATCTGCATAAGATGTTCCTACTTAGTTCTCTCACGAAAATAGTGCCTAAATGAGAACTTTGAAAAACAGAAACTAATAGTTACCCTGGGTAATAAGGTGTTGGAACCAGAAATGCATTCCCAGCATCTGCAAGGCAGAAGCTAAGAATCTCAATTGCAGGGGTGGCACCAGCTACCAATACAATTTGTGTGGGGTCGAAGGAAACTGAGTTGTCCACGATGTGAGACATAAATCCTGCCACAGCCTGAAGACTAAGGGCAATTAGAAAACACCAAAGCAATTGTGATCAATATTAGGCGCTGTTCATGTGCAACACAACATCCTCTGATCACATGGAATGGATTTCACCATATTGTGACAATTGAGATGCAGCATTCAAATGGTTAAAGATCCAAGAGTCCTAAAAGCACCCATGATATATAAACATCTAAACAGCAACAACTGGTCTGGAAAACTACAACTAGCTCAGAGAGATCTAACCAACTGGCACACACGTCAGTTCAATAAAAATGAAGTACAAAGAAACCCCTTCAGCTTAGCTTATTGTTAAGGACATGTACCAAACAAATGATTGTAAGTGCACGAGGAAATTTACAATTAAAATGCAGGATTTCCCAATCCAAGCACATCCATGCATAGAAAAGGGAGAGACAGATACAAGTTGAGAAAAGTTCATTACCCATGGGCCTAAAGTAACATGAACTTGGTAACCAGTCCCTTGCACAAAGGTATCAGAAAATTTAAATAATTGAAACCCAACACTGAAGGAGGCATATCAACTTGAGAGGGAGTAGCTATGAGATGAAGGCTTACGAAGAAACTAAGACTCTTGGTATCAGAAAAGGAAAACTTGGAAAACTTGGGACTCTTAAGGAAATATAATGACAGAGGAATGTGACATTTTGTCACAGGATTAGCCCAATTGCAGAAAAGAAAAAACAAGGAAGTTTCCTGCTCCTAGATGCATCATCCATATTTTCAGCACGACTCTGTGAAGCATCACAAGATAATTCTCAAATACACAGATCAGGAAGTTGGCCAGAAAACATTATAATCAGGAATTATACTCGAGGACTATACTTTTTGATTTACAAATGCAAGAACACAAGCATGATGAACTTAACAGTTAACAGAGATTCAGAAATTGATAAAATGAAGCCCCAGGTCAGCCACCAATCGATAAAAAACACAATTTTGGCAAATTGCGCAAGAGCTAGAAAGAGACATTTATTCTAAATGCAGATACAAGTAGTATCCACGGATCCAATAATAAATTCCTTTTCCGAAGAACTTTAAATGAACTGTCCACAGATGTAGCATAAACATTCTTCCTTCAGTTGGTATAACTACATAAGAATTCTTCCAAAAAGGGGGTGACTTCTGGGATGCTTCTGGTATATTTGTAGGGATGCTTATGGTGTTCTGTTAAATACTAGTGTTCTTGGTTTTATGGAAGTGGGGCTTTCTCCATGTAAATGCATTTACATACTTGGAAGGAAAGATGATAAAGATATGTTTGAAAGTCAATTTAAATAAGAATAGCAGTCTAGAAAAAGGAATTCAGGTTGAAGATAACAATTATAGTTCATCAAGCAAGATTCACTTTTTAAACATGCCCATCAACTATTCTTGAACTAAGGGAACTTATATTAACCATTCTGGTCTTTGGGCGCATCTAATGCATGATTCCATTGTTTCGATAGTTTTGAGTGATACATCCATCTAAGCAATTAGAGTTTAAGATTAACAATTTCACGAGCATGGAAATGGTCAAGAACACACATCCAACTTCATTCTTGGGGATCTGATCAAAGGCTACCATCGACAAAGGTTTCCTCCATCTAAAATCTAATAGTCAGACTTCGGCCATTAGCTGGTCTGAGAGCCATCTTATGAAACAAACCAAGGTATGAAACATTCATGATGAAGAAGATACTACGTTCCTTAAATAAAAACTGAAACTTTAGAAACTTTTAATCACATTTCGCCAAATCATGAAGCAAATAGACAGAAATGAAGGACCTTACAATTTCTGACATTTCTATCTTTTCCAATGTACCATAACTACGTCTCACAATCATCGCTAGAATATCTAAGTTTACAGCGCAGCATAGACAAATATGCCAAAACCGAACTGACAAGCCTAATACAATGTCGTTGTTAAGTTAAAAAAAATAAAGAGATAAAAAGGTTACCACTTTCAACTCCATCAATCCATCAAAAGGCTGGTAAGTAGCAATATCACGAACACTCATCCCCTTTCCTCCGTAACACAGCATCGCTTCTCTTCCATTCTCAACCAACCATTCGTTGACCAAATCCGACGTCAACTACAAAACACATACGAACATTAATTAGACACATAGAAGAAGAAAAAAATGCCAAACCCATAAACAAAGCTCACCTTGTTCTCAGCCATTCCAAGTTGCATAACACCATTGGGGTTAAGCGACGCGTCGTAATGATCCTCCAACACTTTTCTCAACCCAGCGTCTTCGGTAGACTCACCACTCTTGACTATGGCATTAACTCTACCAGACAAATACGCAGGTCCTCGAGGACTTCTCGGAGACAGTAGATTCCTCGAGAAAGTCCTAGGAAGCCCAGTAAGCTCCGGCGTCGTCTCGTTCTGCGAGCTTCCGTCGTCGGAGTCATGCGGGTCACTGTTCCGGTTACGTCTGAAGTAAAGCTGAAGAAAGTAAAACAAAGCGCAAGGTATCACTGAACCCAAGAAAAGCCCACCACTGCCTTGAACTACCCCCTGTAACGGTACTATGATTCTCATGGCGGTACCCCCGCCACCGTCGCGAGTAGAGGTCGCTGTTGAGAGCTCGTCTGAGTCGGGGCTCCGGGTGAACCGGGTCTGGGTCATGCTGGCAAAGGCAGAGGCATCTGAAAGTTTAACGTGAGAAAGTGTGGTGGGGTGGTTAATTGGTTAAATGGGTTGGGTTAAACGGGTCATAATCTGGGTCGAGCGGAGCATGCAAGAACAGGGAGAGAGACGGTGGGTGGTGCCTTGTGGAGGAGATGGTTATGGTTGGTGTTTGTTAACTTCCCTGTCTTTTTGGACTTTGGAGTTGATATTTGAATATTTAGCTGTCATATTTACATATTTTGTTGTATTGTTGTACTTGTACATACAACGCCGTTCCTTGTTCGAGGGGAGGGGAGGGGAGCGTAGCGTATTGGATCCAGTCGTTGGGATTTTTCATGGAAAAGAGTTTGTTAGCATTTTACTTTATGGAAATATTATTTTTGGTTATTATATTAAGGCAGATTTGGACTTTGGACATAAAGCAGATCTCTTTGAAAGTTAATTCCGCTTTCCTTCCTCTGCACTGCACATCTTTCATTTTTCTGTGACAAGAGCAAGACCGTAAGTTTGAATCTGAGTATTAGATGTTTTCTCAATAAGAAATTTAATAAATTAGTCTCCTATAAATCAGACAGTGCACCAAGGTCCTATTATTCTTTATGAATCAACACTACAATTTCCAAATTTAAAAACTAATGTAATGTTATATTTGATTGCCGTGCAAGTTCTATAAAAAAACGTACGTGAATTAACATTTTTACTCGTATATCTTCCGTGGAAGTTCTATTAAAAAATACGTGAATTAAATACAAATTTCATTTAAATTTATTGGAAAAGTAAAGAATGGCATGTGAAGAAGACGGACCCTATACTTATTGGCAATTGAAACTTGGAATTGCTTTATTACAAATCACTAAAAACATAAAAAAAAAAAATAGTAATAAGTAGAGATAGAGATAAAGATAGAAATAAAGATAAAGATAAGTTTATCCTATTTTGATCAATTTCATTCTTTTAATCACACATACAAATTTAATTTTATTAGTAGCTACCATCTAAAATTGTGAGATTAGTAGTGTATCAACTGAAGAGGTTAAAGACTGGTAGGTAAGCTTTTATGTTATTATCGTCTCTCTTTTTTACACTATAAGAAATAACTTGTTTACCGACAGAAATTTTCGTCGGTAAACGTGTTATTTCCGTCGGTAATGGAAATATCGACGAAATTTAACGTCATCCAATACTGTCGTTAACAAGGCCGTCGGTATATAGGTATTATACACCGACGAAAATTGGTTAATGTTTCTGTCGGTGTATTAACAACGGAGCACAGTACTGTACTGACGGATAATATGCCGTCGGTATAATTTACAGACGGAAATTGTTTAACGGTTCCGTCGGTGCATTACAATGGCGTACAATACTGTACCGACGGATACCAGTCTGTCGATAAATTGTGCCGACGGAAGAGATTGCGAATAACCGTCAGTAAATTGAAGTTAATAACATTTAGAAGTTGACATAGGTACCGATGGAAATATAAATGTCATCGCCAAAAATATTATGATACCGGCGATCCGGTGGCCATCGGTACAACTAATTGTATGCCTACACCGACAGGAAGTGTAATACCGTCAGCAAATCAGTTGACATTACCGACTGTATATGGGTGTCCGTCGGTAAATACATTTACTCTTACCGACAATATGAGAAGTTCCGTCGATAATAAGTTTGAAGACACTTTTAAACTATACTCATTTCATAATCTTGTGATAAATGCATATTTTCAAGAGTTTTCACTTATCTATACATACTAAATTAGTTTGTATATATATATATAATTTGTTTAATAAGAAAATTAAATGATGATATAGATTTAAAAGAATTTAAATTGATTTAAATTGATAATAAACACATTAAAGTGTACATAAATTCTTATGTTTGTAATTGAAACCTAATGAGTTAGACTATCTAAGGTCGTGGTGATCGTGGGTGGTCGTCTTTAGGCCTTCCCTTCAACTGTTCCATCCTGACAGTTTAATAAAATGTAACCATGTGCAGCCTCAATTCCTTCCTCTGTTAACATTCTTCTTGTTGCACGTCCATATGTTCGTCCAGGATATGTAAAAATTGACAAGTTTTTATCCGCACCATTTACCCCCATCGTCATTACGAGGAACTTTTCTTGCTCTTGTGTGAACATGCAGCTCAAAATAATGTCCACAAAATGTACTAACTTCCTCAACTAAATAAGTATTACATATGGAGCCTTCAACTCTGGCTTTTCTTTTTTTCATTTTTTCAAATGATACAAATACCTATATTAGAGAAAATAGTTATTACAATGTTTGGTAGAAAAATCATGTAAAAATAGGTACGGATATAATAGTAGTTGAGTTACCTCTCAAATAGATACTGTTGGACCCCGATCTTTAAGTGGCAATTTAGAGATATGAAATGAAATTGAATGAGATCAGATCAAAACGAAAGCGAATGGACAAATCGAATTCTTAATGGAATCGAAGGCGAACGAAGGAAAAATCTAATGGATCGAAATCGACAGCAAACGAATTACCGACATCCGATAACATACACTTTAGAAAACTATCGCGTCGCATTGGAAACCTAACTAAACCAATCCAAAAATCAGTATAATTTTTTTTCTTTCTCATATTATTCATCCCTTACATCTGTATTCAATCTTATACAAATCAGAACAATACCATACAATATTCCCTTTTTGGAACCATTCGGATGTCGGTAATTCGTTTGCTGTCGATTTCAAACCATTCGATTTTTCCTTCGTTCGCCTTCGATTCCATTAAGAATTCGATTTGTCCATTTGCTTTCGTTTTGATTCGATTAGCGCTCTTGGTTTGTTCGTTTGTTTTCTGATTTGTGTTCATTTCGGAAAGCTTTTGATTCGTTTTCCGGTTGGGGTCCCAACAGATACATCTATCGATATTGAACTGGACCGGCTAGTTTTGCTTTGTGTGATAAATGCACCAGTAGATGCTCCATACAGTCAAATAAGCTTGAAGGAAAAATCTCTTCTAACTTGCACAAAATAACTGGAATTTCATTCTCTAGTTTTTCCATTTCATCTAACTTGATTTCAGATGATGTTAAGCTTTTAAAAAACAAACTTAACTCTGTTATAGCTTCCCATACCTTAGAAGGTAGCAACTCCCGAAATGCAATTGGGATTAGCCTTTGCATAAATACATGACAATCATGACTTTTCATCCCAAAT
>JANIHZ010000209.1:58936160-58948700 GCA_027478365.1 Erythroxylum rufum | reverse complement strand
ATCAAGTCCAAGTCCAAGTTGATGATTAAAAGAGGTATGAAAAATCAATATTAATCGCAACTTTTAATATAAAACAAATTCTATAAAAACCTAACAAAGATGAAGTTTAATAGGTGGAACAAATTTTTCCACACTTTCATGAAACTTAACATCATCTTTGTATCTATGCAAACTATATTCTTTAACACCAAGACGGAAAACCTAAGTAGAGAAGTTAGAGATGGTACTAGGTTTGGACCCATTTGCCTCAAATTAATTAAATTTTAAGTTAAATTCAATCCAAAGATGTGTAATTGAAAGCATGCATGTGTACAGGACATATAGGCATTTTATCAAATACCTTATGTTCATCAAATAATCATCCCATTATACCAACCAAATTCACATTTTTTCCCTTCCATCACATACAATTCGACATATAACGTGGTTATCCATTGACAAAACACCAAAACATAGCAAAAAATCGAAGAGAAAAACAAATTAATTAAACTATAACACCCACGGTAAACATTCATACCTCAACAAAAATGATGCCTTGCTCAGAGAAGACGACTGGAAGCAGCACGACGTGACCGGAAGCAGCACGAACGGGACAGGACTTTGCGCCGGAGGAGCAAACACGACGGGGAGATAGGGAAGAAGAGAAGAAAGAAGGGAGAGGACCGACGGGGAGATAGGGAAGAAGGGGGAGCTGTCACGTTTTAACCTAAACAAAACGACGTCGTTTTGTTTTCAACAAAACGTTGTCCAAATGTTATTTTGTTTAAGTGAATAATGTGCAAAGGTACGACGGCGTACCAGTTTAAATTTTACTGACGGTCACGTTCCGTCCTTAATATCTGTCGGTATAGACCTTATTCCCACCTTACTCACCGACGATATCGTTCCGTCGCAAATTTCAAATTTTCACGACTTATGTGCCAACGGACATACGTTTTTGTCGCCAAATCTTCCCTTTCCATGGCAATTGTACCGACCGATAACATAATTCTGTAGCAATACACCGATGGTTAATGTTACGTCGGTAACATTCCGTCGCTCAATTTTGTCGGGAAACTTTCCCTCAAAATATGGAAATGGACATTTGGACTGTCGCTATATTATGCGACTGTACTGACGGTACTGGATTTTCCGTCGCTAAATTCATACAGGCTCAATTCTGTCGGTTATGTTCCGTCGCTACTAGACAGTTTTCTTGTAGTGTTATAAGTCTTCCCATATTTCTCAACACCTCCAATTTCTTCATTAACTTTGTTTCATAACATGGCCTTGCTTTGATTTTGAATAGTAGCACCTAAAATTGTGAGATTAGTATATTTGCACAAGAGGTGTATCAACCGACGAGATTAAAGACAAATACGTAAGCTTTTCTGTTAATGTTCGTCTCTTTTCTTAATTAGTCTTCCCATATTTCTGAACATCTACATCCAATGTGCTCATGTCCTCGTCTAAGCTTGAAGCCTTGTTCACTGATAGAAGACACCTATATTGGCATTCGTAGGAGCTTTAAAAAGAGCTTCAAAAGAACTACAAATCAACCTCATCTTCACAACAACCCATTGTTACCAACCCACCATGGTTCTTCCCAGTAACCCAAAACTTTTCCCCTCCCCCTTCACTTTATTTTTTGTTGAAAATGGCTGTTTTATCATCTTATAATTATTGTTTTTATATTAGGATTGCATTGGAGCTATATGTTGATGGTACACATATAACGGTAGTTGTTGCAGAGGAATATCAAATGCGATATAGGGGACAGAAAGGAATAACGACTACAAATGTATTGGTAGCATGTGAGTTTGACTTACTATTCACTTATGTTTTAGTAGGTTGGGAGGGATCAACACATGATTCTCGTATTTTCCTTGATACAATCTATAATCTGAGACTTAAATTTTCAAAACCATCGGCAAGTAATTTTAAGATTAGTAGGATTTGTTATTCATGATTTAGACTTTTTATGATATCATTCATATCAATTATATTGCCTCTATGGACACTCAAATAAATATTACTTGGTTGACAAAAGCTACTCGGAAAGAGAAGGATATTTGATACCTTACCCAAAGATAAATATCATCAATCAAAGTTTAATGGTGCAAATCCAAGAGGATCTCGAGAAGTTTTAAATCGAACTCATTCATAATTGAGAAATTGTATTGAGAGGGCTTTTGATGTCCTTAAAGCTTGGTGGAAGATATTAGAGAAAATGCCTAAGTATTCATTAATAGATCAAAATAGAATAATTTGTACAACTTTTGTGTTGCATAACTATATTAGAAGTACAATTGGAGACTCAGCTTTTAATATCATCGATCAATATCCTGAATTTATACCTCCAGATATATTTGAAGATGTTGAAGTTAACTCTACACAAGAAGGTGTTGAAGAACTGAAAACTCGAGAGATGACATCTATTTTGATGATATTGCTTTTAGTTTAATGACAGTTAGGCGTTGTTTTTAGATTATTATAAACGTTTGCTTTAAATGATGGTATTGACTTCTTTTGGTCTATCTAAATTCTAAAAAAAAATACTCAAATAAATACTAAGATATAATACTCGTGTCTTTATAAATTATTTTTTAAGTCAAGTCCTCATAAGTCATTTTATACATAAATAGTTAATATCAAACAATTAACTTTATCAAATATTTTTAAATAAATAAATGATATTATTCGCTGTTAAATTAACTATATTAATCCACTGTTAGCTAACAGCTGGAATTAGCTAACTGGTTGTCAAACAGGGTATGTATATACTAAAGTTTGGAGTTATTCATATGCCTAGTTGTGTAAAAGCTATGTATGGTTTAAGTTTAATCGTCATCAAAGAACTTACAGAACTCATCTCATATATATAGCGTTAGAAAAGCATAGTTGCCATTAGACTAGGAATCTCCGCAAATTAAGAGGTCACAATCAACTAGCTTTGTAACTTTGTCTCTTCTTCCATTCACCAGAAACACAAATGCCCCATTTCATTTCTAGCAAGACAAAGACCCCACGACTGTCTAGGAATCATTCGTATTAAGTAGAATCACGCATGATGATGACCGCGATGATAACTTCAATAATTAAGCATCTTATCAGCCCTTTTGGTTGTGAATGTTTTGTTTAGGCGACAGGTCACAGCCTCTCCTCTCGCGGTATTTGTAATTTTTTTTCTTTAATATGGGGTCGGTTTCAGCTTTAAGAAGTAAAGTGTCCTTTCAGACGCACTCATCATAATTGCGTGGTGATTAAGTTAAAGCTACGCCGGAACCGTAATCAAACGACCTTCATTCATAATAGGATCATCATCAGCAGCAATGAGCTGTTGACCTTTCAGTTATTTTTATTTTAATTGAACATGTACGTTCTGGGTAGCACGTGATTTAACTAGTTTAGTTTAGTGTAGGGAATAAAGGGTAGGGAGACACATAGAAACTAAATAGCTCCACAAACCGGAGTCCGTACCTTCTTTAAATCTTATCGTGCGGGAAATTCTGGATATGGAATGAGATTCCGGTATATAGTTAGAGGAAACAAAAATTGGGAATCCTTCCGAAAAGAAAGAAAGAAGGTTGGTGAAGGAAAGTCTTCTATGGAGGGTCATTTCAGAACACCAAAAATAATACATAGCTTTCTTTATTGGAACATAGCGCTCTTGAATGTTGATGTGTTGACAAATGGGTGATGGATGAATCTTGTGGCGATTGATGGTTACAGTATTGGCTCCATGCCTTCGCAAAATTCCAGCTGAAATTTGGAGGAATTGTCTCCTTCCCTCTGAGTTGAATGGTACGATGCATATCGGCCTATCACGCAACAACTTGCATGCATTACCATTATGCCATCCATCATACTCATTAATTGCTTAGAAGAAACAAGAAAATGGAAAAAGAAATTGTATGAATTCAGACTATTGCAGAAAATACAAATTTGTCAATATCATGCCCATTTTCTTTCTTTTTTTCTTCTTTTTTTATGGTTAGTAGAATGCAGTGTTGTGTATTTAGACGTAGCTACCGACAATAATTATTAAAATAAATCGAATCAAAAATTTAAAAATTTAAAATGTTTATGATTGAATCAGTCAAACCGATTAAATTGAACCAAATTGTTACAAATTGATTGAAAATTAAATAGCTTAAAATTTTTATAGTTAAATATGTCAAATTGAGTAAATTTGTGTGAAGTTTGTACAAGCATGTATATAATGAGTTTGGATCTTCTGTCCAATATTATAGTGTCTTATTCTGTCGCATAAATCTCAGCTATTTATTTATGTAGTTCTCATATGAGTCCCGCATAAATAAATGTGAGATCTGTATAAATAATGACTGAAATTTATAAAATAGAATAAAATACTATAATATTAGACAAATTCCGTTTATAATAGCAACAGGTGCCTTCCTATGTGATTTGTAGTTCAGTAGTATCGGAAAGATAAGACGAGACACTTTGTACTTAGCAGACAGCAAGGCTCCATTTGGTGTAAACTTCTCATACTACATTTTAAATGGCAAAGAATCACTTATTGATTAATGGAATCTTTTTCTTTTTTTTTTATCTTTCCTAGGAAGTCCTTAAAATAATAATTGAAAGAAATCAATAAAAAGATTATTAATGCGATATTTTACTTTTCTATTAATTAGAAATAAAATTATGTATTATTAGATTTTTTTAAATCTCACATTTCAATCAAATTTTTATTGAAATGTTATTATAAGTGAAGTTTAATTTTATGGTGCTAATTAAAATTGATGGATTCTGAAATTGGCAAAATAGGACAGTGGACTCACAAAATTCAGGATGCAGTTACAATTGCAATCCAACGTTATCTGTTTTTCACTTATTACAATGTATTTTCCTTAAAAATACTGGTACTCACGTTCCCAGACCTATCAACTTCACTGTACCCAATTGGAGGACCGACCAGAGAGTTGGAGCCCAAATCTCAGGAAACGTAAGTTGAAAAGGGTGTGAAAGAAATAAGGCTTTTCACGCATCAAATCCGAATCCATATGGGCATAGCTAAGGCCCAAGGCAAGCTCTACGGCGCATTCTTGTCCAATCCATGTCCATCACGAGACGACACGAGACTGGGTTCAATACTTTGATAATTGGGCATATGTTTCTAACTGTTGTCAGTGCGCGAGGGCGACCAAAGTTTCAGGAGAGAGAAAAATCGTCCAATTCCAATGTGACAACAATGCGATATTGAATGAACGTTGTCTTCGATGAGTAAACACAACATTGAATAGCTTCTGCCACTACTACTCTACTTCCTCTGAAGCACTGATAAGTATTAAAGTGCCGAACTTTCCAATTTTAACTTTCTCTCTTCTTCCAAACTACTTACTTCCTAAAACATCAAAAAATGACTTATTTTTCCTTTTTCTTTACCACTCCAGGATCTACAAGACTTTGGATTGAGAGAGAGAAAAAATTAAACATGTAGAAGCGTCCCACAAAACAAAACATCATATTTCTCCTGCCAGCTACTTTGCTTATCTGTCCTACTCCACAACCACAGTGCAGGCTTAGATTTCAGTTTGTTAGCACAAATGGGACAATTTCAGCAGCTTAGCTCCTACGGACTCTCTCGCCATTTGCTGCCAAAACTAAGTGACGTTCCGGAGGGCTCTAAACTCTCTCTCTGTCGTTTTTTCGCAGGCTTCCACATAATTACAGACTACCTATTACATCTCTTCATCTTATCCAAAAAGTTTTCCAGGGTTAGGACAATTCTTTCCCACTCCCTCTCAAACTACTCCTTTTAAACTATTCAACAATTAAAATCTTATTAATTTACAAATTTAATTTGAGTGTTTATATGAGATCAATTATAAATGAGATGGATAGGGCACTGGAAGGTACATGAAAACAGGAATAGAGGATTTAGTTCAAGATAAAAAAGGCACAAAATGATACACGAAAACGAGAATAGTCATTTTGTATCTTGTATATGTCCAGCTCAACTCAGGACTAATTTCTGATTTTCTTAAGTATCAAATGGATAAACAAATAACAACATCAATGCAGTAAACGCAAGATTTGAGTAAAAACTAAATAGTTATTTAGAACCAATTAAATTACCATTTATTTGGTGTACAATACAAATCCTCCTCATTAATTTCAATGCAGATTTTACCCCCAAAGTTTCGTATCAATAAATTTATGGTTGACCGAAACTTTTATAGTTTCGTTTATCACATCCGAAGATTGTTGTATATTCCACTTCTGCCCTCGTAACGCACTCCCTCTCAATTTTTGAATTTGCATTGGGAGGGCCACCCCCACCACAAGGCCCACGTACCAGACAAACGAATAAAACCGTTAGTGGCACTCTCGATAATTTTATCCAACCACAAGGGCAACTCAGCTACGCGCCGAAATTTCAGACGCTGCCACAGTTTCTCGCCGCCCGATGCTTAGTATCATGCCCTCCACAGTAGACCCCTTGCCCTTCTTCAAGCAACATCCCAATAGTCCATTTTATTGGACCTTTTTAGCCCTATTAACCATGCCATATTACATGTTTCAACTCGAAAATCCTGCCACCGAATCACCAGGGGCAAAAGCGTCCTATAAGTTCAAATTCGCCGATCGTTAGAAAGGCCAACGCTATAAATAACCCCATAAAAGGAAAATTTGAACCCACCAAATCCCCGGCTGTGCGATGCAGATGCTTCATGCTTGTACCTGACCTGTAAATCGTTGTATCCTTTTTATTTATTTTAAAATAAGTATCATGAAAACTAAAAACAAATACGAGCTTTTTATTTCCTCGGATGCTACAGTACTGTAGACTGTAGTAGGAGCACTAGTACTGAGCTAAGTAAGCTCTCCGCGAAATCGACGCCGTCGAATCTAGAGAGAGAAAGTTCAAGTTTTCAGAAGGAGAGAGAGTGTCTGTGTGAGATGGAAGACGAGGACATGGAGGTGGAGCTAGTGTTCGAGGCGCGTGAAATCGATCCTGATTACGAGTTCGATGCTGCAATGTTCTTCGATTTCACTCACGAGGAGTCACTTGCGGATGCGCATGAGGCGGAGCGTTGGTTCGAGTCTGCTCTGAGCTATCCTCCGTCTCGTGAGTTCTTAAAAATCCCTAACTTTTTAGCTTAAACCTGTTTTCCATTTTTTCACTTGAAATATTTAAGAGTGTCGAGTTCTTTTGTTGTTGTGTATCAGCTTTTGTAGCAAAGTTGTTATTGAGAGAGGAGAGCATCTTCGAAGGCATTAATCACTCTACAAACGATGAAGTGGATGAAGATCAGGAAGCTGTGATTGATGTTGAATGTGGTGGTGGTCAGGGCCCAGAAGTTTCCATATTAAAGATGGACATTGGAGGTAATAATTAGGGGTGTTTGGCTAATGAATATTTAACCTTTGATTTTGTTATAATACCTATTTTCGTCCTTTGACTATTATAGTGTCTTACCAGGAGTAAAAATAAATCCCACTTCGTGTGAAAAATATTGCACTATTATCTGTTTCAGTATGAAAGGAAATAGTGTAGTGATTGGAGGGGAAGTTTGGGACATAAAGTTCAGAGCTTACGTCAAACATTATGTTCTCTCACCTTAACCATTGATTATATAACCAGTTTGAACCTCCGAATTCTGATATTATTATACCTCGTGAATATTTTCTTGACCTTAAACAAACTTGTCGGGCCTAAGGAAGAAATCTTCTTAATTAGTTGGCAATCCAAGATCAAATATTTTGAGGTATGGTTACAAGTAGTAATTTAGAACTAGTATCATCATTTTTACCCAGACCATGTAGCAAACTACAGTGTGCTTTACTTTGAAGTGTCATATGTTCACTTCAGAATGTGAGGAATATGTGGAGGAGTCTCTGCCAACTTATATCGTGCTACTCCGAATTAAAATTGATTCTAATTTGAGAATTTGCATTGGATAATTTATACTGTAACAACCATTGTGAATAAGTTGCCTCAGCAGAATTGTTTATACAATAATGATTGAAATAATTATTATGTGTTTCTATGCATTAGCTGTTTATGTAAGCTGACATCTATTATATAATAATCATGTGTGCTGCCCAGAATGTTATCATGTTGTTGTTGTTAAGTTTGGTTGCTTCTTATATTGCCTCTTGTCCTGCCTGTAGGTTACAATCTCAGATCTAAGTTTAAACCTAAAGCAAAGGTGAAGTCCAGTGCCAAGCCAAATTTTCCTAGGAGTTCAACTTTGATGAAACCTACTGCTAGCATATTGGCCAAGCAATATCAAGCTCCTCAAGTTGCTCTTTCCAGGTGATTTTTGAACTGATTTTGTTTTATTTTATTGTGTCATAACATGATAATACTTGTTTGCACATAATATTCTGAAAAAGCGACATCAGCTCCTCAAACTGAAAACGATAGTACCAACTTGTTAAATTGTTTTCTATTTTGCTTGGGCTTGTTTTCTATTATGCTGTGTACTTTTGTACTTCATGCATGTTATCTTATTTTCTTGTATGTATCTGCCATACGGATTTGTTTTCTGTTCATACATCAAACATTAAGACAGGCAGTTGATTCAGCAGTATTTCAAGAAGATATATTTGGTTGAAATCTATAGTGTTTTGTGTTGACTGTTTCTTACTATTATGTTTCCTGATTATCAGATTTCAGATGTTTGCTCAAAAGGACAGAAGCTTGGGTCTTTCTTCTTTGGTTGAAAGTCATGCTGCTAAGAGGCAGAAGCTAGAGGGCGGTCTGTTATGTAAGGTATTCACATTTTGTTCATCCATGTACTGGTTATTTTTGGGTAGTCTTTCGTTGAAGGTTAGCTGTGCGGTTGAATGATGATTGGTAAATGAATGCCTAAGGAGTAGTCCTTTCATGGGATTAGTATTTTCTTTGTAATACCTACGAGTGAACAATTTTCTAAATGATACATGTTACTGCAAGTTTTCTCATGTGTGTTATAGTGTTTTGCAAACATTGTTTGCAAAATAAGTAGGGTTGATGAGTTAACTTAGTTCATTAAATGGTGGTGAATTGCATTATTCCTGCCAACTGCCAATCGGGCAGTTAGTAGTTCTCATAACTGAACTTGTTCAAACTTCCTTTTGTGATTTATTTATCAGGTCGGTGATATAAAACAGCAAACTGATTTCTTCCACAAGGCACCCAACAAGGTATCCCTGATATTTAAGTTGCCTGAATTTATTCTATCATGGCTTTTATTTCTTTCGCCTACTTGATATTTAGAATATAATGCATGTAGGAGAGCTAGACAAATTATTACTCAACCCCAGCAGAATTACCACTTAGAGCTTCAAAATTTTATCATAATTAATAGTTCCTAATGTCATCACAAACCACTTCAACGACTTGTAGAAAAGGGGAAAGCTAGAAACTCTCGTAATTATAATATTAGTGGTGCAGGGAAACATAAATTTTGCCAAAATGGAAGTTTCACATTTTGAGGAGTGTTTTATTCTTGGGAAATCTTTACAGGCGAAAGGGCGAGGGGTTGAGCAAATTGATTATTGCATTTCAATTTTCTTTCTGTTTCTTTGTTGTGAGTAGGTTTAACAGTTAGAACAAGCTTTAATCAGAATTTTTATGTGATATGGCAGGATGGTAATTTTGAAAAAGCTACTTCTTTTGCAAAACTAAGGCTTACTATTCCAAGGGAGCCAGAACTTGAAACAGCTCAAAGGGCGCAAAGGATGAGGTTTGGTGGTTAATGCATCAACAACTGTCTGTCATAATATCTTGCAGGATTTAACTTCTTAATAATCCAGGCCTAAGAGTAATGCAATCCAAGATCAAGTGACAGTTAGGGCTCAAAATTTCAAAGCACGCCCACTGAACAGAAAAGTTGGTATCTGAAAATTACTGCAGGAGATCTATATTGCAATTGGGTCAATTGCATACCCTAACGTATCTGTTATTGATTTGCAGATCTTGAAAGCTCCTTCATTGTCTCTTCCAAAGAAGAGCACTCCAAAGTTGCCAGAATTTCAAGTTAGTGTGCAAAAACTTCTATAAAGTTGCCTTGATGCATATTTCTAATTTGTGTCTGCTTATGGTATTACTGTTTGGGGATTTGTTTATGTTTTGATAAAACCTTAAACTGTTTCCAGGAACAAGTCTCTTGTCTTTGATTTTGTATCTGACATTAGGCTATGTTGATCAGGAATTTCACCTGAAGACCTTGGAGAGGGCTATGCAGCATAGCTCCGGAGTTTCATCTTCCTCAATGCAGCTGAATGATTCCTACAAGGTTGCTTAAAATCGCAGATGATCAGTCTTTATTTTTAAAATTTTTGCTGTTTACTCAACAATTTATTATCAGACCATCTGTAAATTTGAAATGGGTACATTGAATCTTGCATACTTCAGGGGTTGGATAAACATGGTATTTTAGCTGTTGCAGCAAATGGAAAGAGAGATCCTAGAAGGTAGTCTCTATATCAAGCTTTGAACAAGTAATTGAAAATGTTGATTCCATGTATAATATGCTTAACAGCATTTACCTAAAACTTTCAAGAGTCCCAACTATCAAATCAAGCACAATGGATGCACCCAAGCAGGATGCATTTAGTACAACACATCTATTTAGAGCTCGTCCCCTAAATAAAAAGGTAATGTAAAAATTATGTTTTACATTTGATGTTTGCTCAATTATGGAATTAAATATTTCTCTTAACATTTGAATTCAGATACTTTCAAGTAAAGGAGATCTTGGTGTTTTCCGAAATAGCAAGCTGGAGCCAATGTTGCCAGTGGTATTCTTTTGGTTCTGCTTGTTGCTATGTGTTCCTCAAAAGATTTGAATTGTCTGGAACAACATAAGTGTTGGTTTTTGCAGGAAGTTAAATTACATACAGATAAAAAAGATCAGCACAATCCACCTGTAGAACTTTTCAACAAGGTAATGCTGGACAGATGTTTTACCTCTATGCTCACAAGTTCAGACTGTAAAATGCATCTTGCATGGTGCTGTCGTGTGAGGTGACATGATGCCCTTTAGCCCCTTCAATATAATTCCCTAAGACTCTTGTTTCTCTCGTTGATGAATGCTAGCTCTCCCTGACTTCGGAGGTCCAGCCCAATAGTGGATCTCAGTTGCAATTGCCTCGCCCAAGTTGCATTTCCTTAAAGGTTCTCTTTGGTCCTTCAAAGTCTTTCCTTAATAGAAACAAAATATATTGTTGATCACAATTTCTGCTCTGCTTATCGGGTTTATAATTTTTCATTGATCTAAGGGCTCAAAAGAAAATATATTGAATACTTTGCAAACAGACAACAAGGTAAGCACGGGAACTTTCAGAGAGCATCATTGCTCTCGCTCTAAATTTGTTTGCTTTCTTGGTCAACCTCTCTATCTTAAGAATTGAGTCTTTGACTCTTTTCTTCCACTTGCTGCCAAAAAATTAGATTCTAATTTCTTCTTAGGTAACGCAGCTAGGGAAAGAAAGGCCTTCTATGTTTAGTGGAAAGCAGATTCAATGTGGGAGCAATGGCGCCATCAATGAAGTTGGAAACCAATTCAGCATGAGGTATGCTCCGAGGAGCTTTATCAATGTGTTTTCCTTTTTGGTGCATTATGTTTAGTGGTCATATCTTTTGAAATTTTTATAGAAGCTTGGGCATCCGATGAGAGTTGGAGTTCCAAAAGGGATTTCTGCATCACATGAGGATGAGTTTCCAGATGTCGAATAGAGTTCAGTGGATAGATAAACATCTCAAAATACTGGATAGAGATCAACCTCTTTTGTTGTTTACAGAAAACGAAGCCAACTCTTGAGCAATGGAGCTCACAAATTTATGTAAAAGCTAATTTCGTGTCCTTAGTCCAATAAAATAGGTTATACGGCCAGCGTTGTACAGCCATACCTTTTTTGTAGAATGAAATAACAAATTTGATGTTAACAGTGAAAGGTACAGTGACAATTTGGTCCAAGATCTTTGATGAGGAGGATAAAAAGGATTTTATTCTTCAGAAATGATTATGGAGCAAACACGTTATTTATGTAGATCTAATTCCTGTCCTTAATACGTTATTTAGGTCTCATGTCCCTATTCAAACCATGTTCAAGGTCAGCATTCAATTTCTCCATGCGTGTTTGTATTTGTTACTTGTGTGACTTCACAAAGAAAAGAAACGGCAGCGTGCGTTTTTTGTTCTATCTGGCCGCTGCTTAGACAAGTGTGACGTACATGTTCAGGCACATCTTTTAATTGGCCCCTTGTTAAGGTGCACTATTGTTATGCTTCCGAACAACAATACAAAACTCTTGTAACAAATTAAAATATTTTAAAAACTAAAACTTTATAATTTATTATTTTTGTAGTAAGTTTGATATTTTCTTATTTCTATAAAAAAAGGTTTGGTACATTATTCACACTCGGAATCTCCAAACAAAATTTGTGATATTTGTTTACCTCTGATTGTGTTCATCCTTCAACAATATACTAATAAATAAGAACTTTTGATTATAATTTTAAATTTTAATTAAAAATTTATTAATCTTTTGCAAAATATTTTTGTTTAATAAAAGCAGGGATAATTACTTTTCAATGAT
>JANIHZ010000209.1:58629112-58650272 GCA_027478365.1 Erythroxylum rufum | reverse complement strand
TTATAACCTTATATGCTTAAGTGACTTACCAAAAATGCCCTTCATTCATTCTTATAACATTAATACTTCAATTCACTCAATCTATGTCATAAAATCTTACCAATATTGACATAAATAATTTGCTCCACAAATTAATCCATAAATTCTCATAATTCATTTAAATCATGCTTAATTCATCAAGAAAAATTTCGGGGGCCAACAGTCATGTTTGGGTTCACATAGTTGTGTCCTTAAAAATAATTTAAATCATGTAAATATATGGTTATAGGGACTTATATGGTCTTTTCCACACAATCATATTTGGGTACACACGAGTGGTGTCTTTTTTTACATTGACATGTTCTTCAAAACATCTTGAATTATTTAGTTTCTTTCTTAATTCCACTTAATTTCTACCCCTTTGGTCCATAAAGGTAATTGGGACCTAAAAATAACCAAAAGAAAATCCAAACATAAATTAAATTAAAACAAAAGGTAGATAAACTTAACGTGCCTTCTAAGCGTACTTTTGTTTAATATTGTTAGCTCGTCAATGTTGTCATTCATTCATTGGAATAAATTGGATAAGTTAAATCCATTTCCTCCACTAATTTCATGTTCACATTACCATAAGAAGGTTTGAGAAGACGACTGTTAACCTTAAAAATCTTTCAGGTTGACATGTTTTAGATTTTAACTACACTATATAGAAATACATTGGTTACAATGAAAGACCCAATCCATCATAATTGTAACTTACTTGGAAATATTCGAAGCTTATAATGGTAAAGGAGAAGCTTTTTTCCAATGGAAATTCTTTGTAAGTAATAAATTTGTCATATAAAGCTTTTGTTATCACTTTGTCGATTCTTACATTTTCATAAGATTCATTACAAACCTCCTCAAGTTCTTATAGTTGTAATTTTTTTTACACTTTACTTTACTTCTACTTTCATCAAAACTCATATTGCATTGCTTAACAACCTAAAATATTTTATGTTCTGATAACTTACATTTTGTTATGTTAATTCTTTGTGTTTCATGTTCTTCTAGCAGACTTTTGTGATGTTTTGTTTGTGTTTTCACGGTAATTTGTGTCTTTGCATGTTCTAGATGACAAAATACAAAGTGACACAATTTGGCGTGAAATTAGCTAATCTGGAACTGAAGATTTCAACATGACCATGTTGAAGGCTGGAGAGAAGTGGAAGCTAGAGACATTTTAATTGTCTGATCAATTAGCTACAGCCACAAAGAAGAGTGAGGACTTGAACCAGCAAATTAAAGGTGGCATGTTGGATCCCGCTTCTAAAACCCAACCCTCCTACGAAAACATGAAACCTTGAACACGTCTCTGCAAGAACACGTCGCGACGTGCGAACCCAGAAATCGCACCGTCGCCCGATTTTCTGCAGATCTGCAACTCCAAACTTCTCATTCTTCAAATACAACTCTAAAACATTACTCTTAACTCACTTCTAACCTCATTTCAACCCAAAATCCTTAACAAAAACATCAAAATCCCTCTTAAATCCAAAACCCTAACATTTACACAACAACCTTAATCTAACCCATTTTCAATCACATTCAAAGCTTAAAATCACTCAAAACCAAGAGATCTAAGCATTACTTACTTGCTTAAAGCTTCAAAACTCCAAGATCATGCAACCATGGCTTCACCTCTTCTTCTCTTCTTCTTCATCACCAACGATGACTTCTTCTTCTTCTTCTTCTCATTTTCTTTTTATACTCTTACTCATTATGCATTGTCCATCTTGCCCTTGGCCTAATACCTTATAACTTAACAATCCTAAGTGTCATGCCCAAAATGCCCTTATGCATTCTTACACATTTAATCCTTCAATTAATACATGAAATCAATCCTACTAACTTAGGCATAAATAAATAACTCCTAAAATTATTCCATTGAATTTCATAATTTATTTCAATCATGTTCAATAAAAATCCAACCAAAACAAATCATCATTCAAAACTTAATTTGAAATCATGCTAAATTCTTCAAGAAAAATTCGGGGTCCAACATTGTTTATATTGGGACTTTAAAGATGGTTCTCTAAAATCGGATAAAGCTTTTTCAGCTTCAGACCTAGTTAAATAGCTTCGGTGAATGATAGATGGTTTGTTTGTAATATGGATCACATCTTTATGCCATTCATCATAACTTCCTGCCATTGGTCCATTAAATATGACATACACTTTGTTTTCTTGATGGTCTAGTTTCTTTTAGGCTATAGGTGAAGGATTTAAAGGGCTAGTTTCTGATGAGTGTGATATGAAATTTTGAGTGATTTGTTAAGGAGTGATAGGTTGAATAATTGGGGCTGATTCAACAGGAGACTGTTGTTTTTCTAAAAGGGTGATGGTTGATCTTAATCGATTTATTTCTATAGTTACAGTACTTACTTGTTGTCGTAAAGTTACCAATTATGCTTCCTTTTTTCTAAGTGACTCCTTGGGGCTTGCTATAGCTGCTTCCATTCTCTTGTTAGGATGTCTGCAAGACTATTGTTAGAGGATTTTATATAATTAATTTGAAATGTATATTGATTAATTCAAGCTTCCATCTAATCAATCTGCCTTGATTATGACTAGCTTTAATATTGTATTTTGTAAATCTACATAGATACTTTGAATCAGTTTGTACTTGAAATTTAATAGGTAGTAAATCAACTCTCCATTTTTGTAGAGTTTTGATACATGCAAGTGCCTCCTTTTGATGAATAGGATATTTATTTTCAGGGGGGTAAATGTCCCATTGATATATTTACATAAAAGATGTTTGCTTGAGTTGGGCGGTTATGCCAAAAGGCAGCCTGCCCAGGTATCCATACTTGCATCAATTTGTACAATTAATTTATCTGTAGCATCATAATTATATAATGCTGGTAATGTTTTACAAAGATTTTTTAATGACTTGACAGCTTTCGTATCTTCTTCAGTCTAAGACCATTGACATTTGGTACTACACTTAAGTTGTAATTGTTTTCGTGCTTTTGCTAAATCCTTTAAGAATCCTTGATCTGATATATAATTTAATAATCCTAAAAATCTTTGAATTTCTTTTACATTTTTTAATGTATCACTTTGAAGTTCATATTGATATAATGAGGAAATTGTTGAATCTGTTTAATAATTTGATTCTATATGTTCTAGTTTATAGTGTAATGCTGAATTTAAAATATTGATTTTTTTCTTTAAATTTAGTTTGATTTCTTTTTGGACAATTATTTACATAATGACCTTCTTCTTTACATAACCAACATCTACATTGTTTTTTTTAATTTTAGGGGCAATAATTCTTTTTACTTTTGCTTTGTCTTTTACTTTTCCTTAATAGGAGGCTTATCCTCTGTCTATATCTTTGCTACCTAAAACTCGAGTTGAAGGTAGGGCGGAACCAAAATTACTTAAGTCTACCACACATTTGCTTGTGCGGAGTCCTCCATATCTTCGCGGAGTAACCATGAGCACTCCCGCGGTTATGAAGAATCGAACTCACGACATGGGGCAAGCCCCATGCCTATACCTGGAGCTCTGATACCACTTTGCTACCCAAAACTCGAGTTGAAGGTAGGGAGGAACCAAATTACTTAAGTCCACCATGCATCCACTTATGCGGAGTCCTCCATACCTTGGCGGAGTAACCATGAGCACTCCTGCAGTTATGGATAGTCGAACTCATGACGTGGGGCAAGTCCCCAGGCCCATACCTGGAGCTCTGATACCTCTTTGCTACCTAAAATTTGAGTTGAAGGTAGGGTGGAACCAAATTACTTAAGTCCACCATGCATTCGCTTGTGCGGAGTCCTTCGTATCTTGGCAGAGTAACCTTGAGCACTCCCGCAGTTATGGAGAGTCGAACTCATGGCGTGGGGCAAGTCCCCAGGCTCATACCTGGAGCTCTGATACCACTTTGCTGCCCAAAACTCGAGTTGAAGGTAGGGCAGAACCAAATTACTTAAGTATCTTTGCTACCCAAAACTTGAGTTAAAGGTAGGGTAGAACCAAATTACGTAAGTCCACCACACATCCGCTTGTGTGGAGTCCTTCGTATCTTGGCAGAGTAACCATGAGTACTCTCGTGGTTATGGATAGTCGAACTTACAATATGGGGCAAGTTCCCAGGCCCTTACCTGGAGCTTTGATACCACTTTGCTACCCAAAACTCGAGTTGAAGGTAGGACAGAACCAAATTACTTAAGTCTTATGGTTTTAAAAAACTTCTTATGTAATATTTGGTAGATAAAATGAACATTATTTCATATTAATTATGCCTATCTACCAAACTTGTAGATTTATTCATAAATCTCTTTACTACCCAAAACTCGAGCTGAAGGTAAGGCGAAACCAAATTACTTAAGTCCACCACACATCCACTTGTGCGAAGTCCTCCGTATCTTGGCAGAGTAACCATGAGCACTCCCGCGGTTATGGAGAGTCGAACTCACGACGTGGGGCAAGTTCCTAAGTCCATACCTGGATCTCTGATAACACTTTGCTACCGAAAACTTAAGTTGAAGGTAAGGCGAAACCAAATTACTTAAGTCCACCACGCTTTACTACCAAAAACTCGAGTTTTGGAGCAAAGTATTATCAAAGCTCTAGGTATGGGCCTGGGGACTTGCCCCACGTCGTGAGTTCGACTCTCCATAATAGCGGGAGTGCTCATGATTACTCCGCCAAGATATGGAGGAGTCCGCATAAGCGGATGCGTGGTGGACTTAAGTAATTTGGTTCCATCCTACCTTCAACTCGAGTTTTGGGTAGCAAAGTGGTATCAGAGCCTAACAATATTACATTAGTTAAACCATGGAGGATATAGAAAAAGATATAAAAAGCCAATTAGAAGAAATCACTCAGTTAATAAATTAACATTATAAAATAATTCGTTAAAACATGAATTAATTAACCCATAACAAATCAAGATGAATTATTTATGGTTATGAATCTGATCAAGAAATTTATGTCGATCAACAACAGAAAAATGAAGACCAACCAGAAAGTAGTCAAAGTGGTGAAAAATGAAAAAGAAATCAATAATCAACATATAATTGGAACTCAAAACCAATTGAAATAGAAGAATTAAATAGATTTGGCTATTATCGCAAAGACAACAACTTTGCTACCCAAAACTCGAGTTGAAGGTAGAGCGGAACCAAATTATTTAAGTTCACCACGCATCTGCTTGTGCGGAGTCCTCCATATCTTAGCGGCATAACCATGAGCATTTTTTATTCGTGTTTCATTATCTAATAAAAAATTTAATACAATACCAGTAGTTTTGTAGGTAATAAAATTCAATAAAGTACTTATATTTGTTAAGCCTTCAAAAGGTTTTTTCTAATTTTATAACTAATGCTAATTTATTAAACCATTCTAATAATACATTTTCTGGTGATATAACACAATCTAAATTTATTCATTTATTCCTATTATCATCTTTTTATCTGTAAGCTTCAGTTATTTATCTAACCATGAGCTAAATGATTTTCTATTAAGCTGATTACGTTATGGTTTTAAAAAACTTCTTATGCAATATTTGGTAGATAAAATGAACAATATTTCATATTAAGTATGCCTATTTGCCAAACTTGTAGATTTATTCATAAACGTATTATACATACAAAAAATCGATAAAATAAGTCAACAATGTATTAAAGAATTTACTTCTATATATACGTTTTTTCAATCTATTAATGCTAGTACTACTAGTCTTCAAGCATTTCAAAATATGATTAATAATAATACTGAATTATATCAACAAGAAAAAAACATAAATAAAATAACTATATGAGCGTTTTAAGGAACATTGAGTAATTCTCTCCTATATTTGAATAATTGTCATACCTGTACTTTTTTAAATAATGAAATCCTATATTTTGAAAGTCTAGTAATTCAGCATAAAGAAGAAAATGACCATTATGAAGAACGTTATAATTATTTACAATTTTTCATCACTAATAAAAATGGATTAAAACCTGTTAAAGAACGTCTTGAAACAGCCCAAAATTTTTACAATGAATATAATCAAGATTTACAAAATATAAAAAATAGATTAACCGAACATCAACAACTTTATCTTAATCATTAATGATGTCTGAAATAACTAATATATCATAATCTTCAATAACTGATAATATACTAGAATTAGATAGCTTAGAATTAACATAATCAACCGAAATATTTCATATTAATACGTTATTATCAAAGGAAAAACAAAAGCAAATTTCTAAAACCCAGTTAAACTTAAAAGTAGGTCAAGATATTAATAACTCTCTTATTAAAAATCTCATAAACAGAAAAAAATATCATCTATTATGGAAAATTAGTACATGAAACACGTATAAGAATCGATCAATTTAATGGACATATCCGAATAAACTTAATTGATCAAGAACATATTTATCAACAGTTACAAAGAATACCTAAAGATAAAAGACACAAAATAGGTTATATACATTTATCTACAATACAAATCTTATTAAAATCTACATTTCAAGGAGGTATAGATTCACGTATAAGAATGGCAATAATAGATAAAAGAATGACTAATTTAAATGATCAAATAATTGGAATAATGAATAGAAATTTAGCTTATGGAAAAATAAAATTTAACACTAGATTAAAATTAGGAATACTTATAAAATCACACAATTTATATGAAACAATTACTATTGCATATAAATTTTATAGAGAACATTTGATGAACATTGGACAATACCGTTTTTCGATTACATATCAAATTAGCTATGCTTTAACAAATTCACGTCATAGCATTGAATTTAAAAATACAGATAAAATATATATTGATCAATTGTTTAATGAAGTAGTTAAAGTAGGAACCAATTTAAGAACCACATTAAGAGAAATACCAGAAATTAAATATCCAATTAAATTAGATCATTGCATCGCTCCTAGACTCTCTCTCTCTAAAAATTGACCTTTTAAAGACAAACATTTTTTACATTCACGATCATTAAGATTAGAAAAACTTATTAGATTTACAGAACCTGGAATAACAATAGAAGAACCTATTCGAATTACTAATCCCAAAGTTGCTATTGATACAAATGATCTTAAATATGTAAATAATGAATTAACTACTATAAAACATCAAATTATATGTTTAACTGAGCATATTAAAAATACTTTATGATTATTACTAAACAATTATCTAAACTAATAGATAAACAAATAAATATAGAAAATCAGCCAAAAGAAGTACTTACAAATATTTTACCTTAAATTCAAAATTATAATCTAGTTGATAAAAAATAAGACAAAATTTAACAAGAAGTAGATAGTATAAATAAAAGACTTGATATATCATTAGAAATAATACACATAATTAAAAAGTTAGAAAAAGAAGTGGTATAAGAGCCTAACAATATTACATTAGTTAAACCATGGAAGATACAGGAAAAAGATATAAAAAGCCAATTAGAAGAAATCACTCACTTAGTTAATAAATTAACATTAGAAAATAATTTGTTAAAACATGAATTAATTAAACCTATAACAGATCAAGATGAAATTATTTATATCTATGAATCCGATTAAGAAATTTATGTCAATCAACAATAGAAAAATGAAAGACCAACTAGAAAGTAGTCAAAGCGGTGAAAAATGAAAAAGAAATCAACAATCAACATATAATTGGAAATCAAAACTAATTGAAATAGAAGAATTAAATAAATTTGACTATTATCACAAAGACAACAAAATTAGAAAATTTCCGACTGAATACACACTAAAGTATGTAATCTTAGGATCAGATGGAATTTTAAATTTAGATTGTATTATATCACCAACAAAATTTATTATTAAAATGGTCTAATAAATTAGCATTAGTTATACAATAAAAAAAAAACTTTTTAAAGGCTTAACAAATATAACTACTTTATGAAATTTTATTACCTACAAAACTACCGTTATTGTATTATAAAGTCTCTGTATATGTCAACGCCAATTTTAGTCGCAATATTGTGATTAATTTGATATGCTCCTTGAAAGTGACAAGCAATTTACAGCAAGCAAGTCACGTCACTTATTTATGAAGCTAGACTGCTAGGACAGGTGGTGAAGGATAGAGAATAGCGCTAACAAGCAATTTACAGCAGGCAAGTCACGTCACTTATTTATGAAGCTAGACTGCTAGGGAAGATATAGCTCTTCCCTAGCAGTCTAGCTTCATAAATAAGTAGGTCGATTTGGCTTAATTTAAAGTCAACGAAGTCAATTTAAGTTTCCAATTTAGATCAATTTAAATCTTAAAAATTTTATGTAAAAATAATGTTATCTTACATATAACAACGTCATTTTTAAATTTTAAATTAAAAATAATAAAAATTGACTCAAATATGATTTATTTTTAAGTCATATAAGCTCAGTTGAACTTGGACTTAAGTTGTAAGATTCATGCTAGATTGAGCTTCTGGTCAAATATAATGCCAAACACGTCTTGCAACAATTAAAAGGTAATACATAACTAGTGGGCCAGTAAATAGAGCAATTTTATTATTAACATATCTACAAGATATCATAACCCTTATGATTATGTCTTAAATATTTTATAATTAGATTATAATATTATAGTATTATATTATAATATTTTATACACATTATATAAGGAAACCTTCACTGTTTGTATTATACACATAACACAAATATAAATTTTCTTTATCTTGTTTTTACTAATATGGTATCAGAACTCTATTAAATTTTTAGTTTCCATCTACTCAAGTTCTTGTTCCATAACTTTTTATTAGTTGGTATGCTTTATTCTTATCTTTACTTTACTGTCCAAATTTAATTCCTTTGCCGGACCCTCGAACACCAATCTAAGATTATCATCACATTCTCCATCTTCAGACCATTCAAACACCACTCGCCAGAAATAGATTAGCCGCTAGACATGCCCTCATCTGCCAGTCAAATGCAGCTACTCCAATTGGTCAGCTTTTAGGTTTTAAGTTTAACTAATTCCAATTTTTTGACCTACCCAGTTCATGATTATCCATATCTATTTTTTAGATTCTCATATCAGTTCCTAAGGTTTTTAGGTCTCTAAATTTTACTTTTATGATTAGTTTATAGCTTCAAGTTCTAAGCTTGGTTTTCAACTCATTATCCTAGTTTGTCATTTTCTCCATCAAAATTTCTTTTAAAATTTTATTGTATACCTTTCAATTCGTCTTACAACCTGTCTCTATCATTTTTTATGGCACTAACTATGATTTGTGGTCACAAAAGATATGTAGTTCTCTGAAAGGTTGTTTTCTTTAGCATTATATAACTAGTGAAATTTCCAAAACCATTAAAACTACTTATAAGGATGAAATCAAATATTTAGGCTGCTAGAGCAATGAGATAGTAATAACCATCAAGGTTTGACATAGTTCTGTAACACCTATCTTTTTAGAATTAAGGGAGAATTTCATTATTTTGACACTACACATGAGATACAGGACTTTCTAAAAACTATATACGACTCTATTTCTAACAACCTAATTTGACAATACATAGTTATGTCTCTAAACTTCAAACACTTTAAGATCAGTTGGCAATTTGTGATCCTCAACGACCTGATTCTACCTTTGCTACTGTTTACATGGGAATTTATGATTGCTTATGTGTTTTGCATCTACTTATGATTATAAGATCTGAACATGAATACATTAGTGCATCTTTACTCCATCGTAGTCCCTTACATAAACTAAATGTTGTGATTTGAGAATTATTAATTCAAGAAACTTGTCTTAACACCTTAAAAGATGAGCATTCATTAACACCAATAAATTCTATATTCACCACTCTGTCAAATACTCCTTCTCCTTAGCTTGTTTCTCAAACTAATTCTACTTCATCTATTCCTCCATGTTCTTGTTGCATTATTAAATGCGACTATTACTAGAAACTTGGACATATAAAGACTGGTTATCATAAATGGCCTCAGAATTAATAGGCTAGTAGTTACGGTACTTCTGGTAATTGTAATATAACTGCTTCTAGACTTGTTCTTTCTTCCATCACTACTGTTATTATTGAGGGATCCTCTAACATTTACCCTTCATGATGTTCAAACTATATCCTTGTTTTTCTGAATGTTGAACTCGATTTTCATTAAAAGCCTCTTTTATCTATAGAAAGAGGCTAAGTGTTGGTTACTACATGGTTCAGCTGTGCGAATTTCTTACCAGGACACATTTGCACTAATGAATCTTCACTTCTTAAGTATATATTTTCTGTTTCTTTTTTTTTTTCCTCCTGTAACTAACAAATTAGGGTTTTCTGCATTCCGTGAAGAGGACTCCAATGGAAAATTAGGAATTTGGTCCTAATTTAGTATTTGTTGAGCGGAGAATTTAGGAAAATTAATTAATAACTTAACTTAAAAATTAACATTACATATTAATTATATTATTACAAAAATTCATATTTTTTATTTTAAAAAATATGTTAGTGGATCTTACTATATTATGTAACATACATGTGATAATTGAGTCTATTATCAAAATTTAAAAATAATAAAAAGTGCTATGTCAATAATTGATGGAAGTTTAACCTTGTTAATTTTCTTTCGACTTAGGTCTATTTTGAATATTTTTGAAAACATTGTGATTGAAATTAAGCACTCTAAAACAATAAGTTTTAAGTTGTATTTTGATAAAAACATTAAGGTTCAATACACACTTTTGATCTTTTTTTCCGATAAGACCTGTGACGCAGTAACTCCATGATGTACATGTGGTCCATTAAAACCCTAATTTAATACTCATTTTATTAAACAATTTTAGTTTGTTCATATACATTAGTGAACAAATTAATCCTATATATATGTATACTATCTATCCATTCATTTTAAAAATAGATAATGTAAATATCTATAATTTAACTATCATTGAATATTTATGAACTAACATTATTATTTATTTTCAATAACATTGTATTTAAAATTTAATATATTTATCTATTTTTATTCAACTTTGAATTATATAATTCAGACATGCCAAATTTTAATATATGCCTAGGAGTTCCGAGCTCAGTTTTTTTAAAGCCCGAGCTTGTCTTGAATCTTGATTGAGCTTTAGAGATTTTGCTTGGTCCCAAGTTTAATTAGGCTTTGGATGACCTAAATTTCAGTTGGGCCTAAGCAATTTGGAAGCTCAGACTTAATTAGGCTTTAATCAGACTTAATTAGGCTTTAATTAGATCCAACTGGGTCTAAATTGGGTCAAGTTAAGCCTAATTGATCGAGTTAAGCCTAAAAGCCTTACACTTTTACAGAAATATTACATGGCCTAAAGCCTATTTAGACTAGGTTAGCCCAAAAGCCTAACCTTTTTTAAAAAATAAATATTTCCAAGTCCAATTAGGGTAAGTCAAGTCGCAAAGGGCCAACTCCTTGGAAGTTTTGTGATCGAGACAAATCTAAATGGTATATTTATAGAGTTACTCTCCTCCTCCTTGTCTGTTCACTTCCAACAAAGAGGATGAGAGAAACTTTATAAATAGGGAATTTGGGTCATTACCTTAATCACAATTCTCTTAAAGGATTGGACTTTTGAGCTTAATTTTGTCTAATTAAGCTTTAGGCCCTCATCCTAAATGTGCTTTATTATTAAAAAGTATAATTCTTGTGAAAAAACAATATTAGAGAAAATAAACAAGTACAAATATTGAATACTATAACTTGATGGTTGTATAGTTAATTGTTATAGGTTATAATATTAAAAGAAAATACTAAAACAAATATGGAATAATATATACCTTTATGGGTAGTAGAGCCGACCTTAAAAGCTATAATATTAAAATGAAAAATAAAAAATATCAAGTACGAAAGCAAAAAAGAAAGCTTGATGGGTGGCAGACAAAACCACAATAAGTTTTGCAGGAAGAACAATAATGAAATAATTTCCAAATAATAAAGCTTTAAAGCAAATAACTCACATTTTTATGCAAATATTGTGAAGCATTATAAGGGCTTTAAGGCTTTGGGCTAGAAGAAAGAAGGGCTTTGATACAAAGGTTTAAGAGAAGCTTTGGGATTAGGTTTTTATACGGAGCTTTAGTTTGGCTTTGTTCAAATATTGTTATTACAAGGCTTTGGATTTGGGAGGATAGGGGCAGAAGAGGAAGAAATTGTCAAAGAAGCTTAGAGGAAGGAAGCATCGTGGATAGATGGATAGTTGGACGGATGCCTCCCGTTGTTTCATATGCTTCTTTATATAGGTATTTTTCATGTCCCTTTTGGTCTTTTTCTCTCATATTGTTGGAAATCTTCATTATGGTTCTTCAAATTTGCAAAGATCATGCATGTAGATGTTGCTGCATGGTTTTATTGTTACAGGCTTTACTTCTACTCAAATAATTATCTTTTTTCATAAATAGGATTTTACATTTAAGCTTTTGAACATAATACTTTAAACTTTAAAAATAAGGCTCACATCAAATTGATCTCTTCTTCTTCTTCTGGCTCTATGCATTTATTATTTTCTGATGTCAAGGCAAAAGACCTTGATTTTGTTAATTGTTTCATCATATCAAATATTCTTCTTTTGTTTTTGCGATAGCCAATAGTGATTATGCTTTTGATTTTTGATAAAAAATATTATAGGCTCACTTGATTTTTTGGCTAATATGTTATGAAAAATAGGCTAGCCTTTCTTCCACATCTTGTTGGGATGCTTTATAGGCTTGGAAAAATTTATCCCACCATTTCTCCCTGAATTTCTAGATCAATACTGAAACATTTACCTGTAGTTCTTTTTTGTAATCATATCTCGAAGTCAATACCCAAGGAATGAAGAATTTTAAGGTAAATAACAATGATGGAGGAAAAATATTTAAATTTTTCTATAAAAATGCAATATCCTTGATATACCTTTGGTGGAAATATTTGTGGAAGAAGTCCATACCACTTCCACTGTTTGTGAACCAAAAGGGAACATTTTTCTTTATCTTAGTGTTCAAAAGAATAGCCAAAAATAGCATATTACGACATTAAGTAATAAGAAGGCATTAAACTAGGCTTGTTAGTAGTCATAATTGGTGTAGGTTCATAAGTATGGGAGGTTTTTGTAAGGATTGTATACTATGGACAGAAAGAAACTTCAAACGTTTTGTAAACCAAAGTTCTTCATTGGAGACCCTACAATAAGACATAATCTGATAGATCCGAGAGCTAATCCTAGTGAAGAAGATGCATCTCCAATGCACTATCAACATTCTCTCATCCCTAAACATCTGAAATTATTTATGATTCATGGTTGATCCTTTAGTCTTATATCTCTCTTTTTTGTCCTTCCTCCTTACGTGAATTTGTAAAGATTTTAGTAGGGTAATCCCCTCACAACTATGCCAATTTTGTACTACCTTTTACATCTATTAATTAATACCATTTTTTCTTTAAAAAAAAAGTCTGGGAGGTTTGTTAAAATTTAGGCTTCACATTTTCTTAGCTTCTAGGGCTCTTAACCTACTAATAAGGTGGATAAATTTGTTGATTTTACATGTGGAATAGATCAGAAAGATTTTATAAGGCTTAACAAAGTGATACTTTATTTTCGTACATTTGGTTTCTTTAAGGATGGACAAATAATAAAACTGGGGCCTTGAAAAGTTCCAATGCCTTATACTTCCAATCTTTGGGAAAAAAATATTGAAGATGACTTTATTAGGATATAAGTTATAAAACTCAGTTTCAATAGTTGAAATGTTCTTTGTCAAAACAATTGCTTTGAAATGATTTTGGAGTTAGAATTTGTAAATCTCTTTAAAAAATTGATTTTACAAAATATATTTTTATTTTGGTTCGTATAAAATGGTTTATTTGGTTTCATTTTCAGTAACCGTCTTTCAAAAAATTTATTTTTAGCTGCTTTTGTCTAGAAAGTCTTTTAGAGCTATTCATAATTTTGGGGTTGTTGGAAGATGCTGTAACCAATTTGAAATGTTCATCATATTAGATGAGGATCATAAGGCCTTACCTTAAGCTTTGGGTAAGAAGGGAAAGTCTTTTCTTTTTCCATTATTTGCCTTATGACTTATTGGTTTCTCAGTCATTGACGGGCTTTGCTAGCTTTTAAGGCTTTTTAGGAGAAATACTTACTCTTAGAATCATTATCTAGATTAAAGGAACTCTTGGGATAAGAAAACAGAAAAAGAATTTGTTTCACCTTTAATAAATTCAATATCAAAATGAAAATTGCTTAAAATTGCATGCCATCTAACAGAAATTTGTTTGGAAGCAATATTTTGAACATCTTCGAGTAAAAATTCTTTGGAAGATTTACATTCAAGACGTAAAAAACTTTTGATTTGATTAATCTCCTTAAAACTTTAAAATGCAAAAAAAAAAAAAAAACTTTTTTAATGGTTGAACAACTTCTTGGAGTAGGATTCCAATGTCCTAGAGTGTATTAGACGATTTACTTTTTATCATTTGACGATTCTCTTTAGAATTCCTCCATATTTTGATCTAACGCATCATATTCTACAATTTTAAAGGCATTGGGCTCAGTTATATGCAATACGGGAATATCTTTCACCTTAGTCTTAATTTGTTTTACCAAATTAGTGTGTTGATCTATCCAAGGTTTTGGGTTTTTTTTTTTAATCTTTCATATAGTGGTTTGTAATGCTTATTTAGTTTAAGGTAAAAATCGATAACATAATTTAGGCTTCGTAAGAATCTTAGTAATTGTTTTTTTTATCAAATATCTAGTTAGAAAATTTATCTAAATTCTAAAGTTCTCTTAAACGGTGTTATTGTGTCATTATAGATATAATGTCTTAAAAACCTATCCTTAGTTTGGAAAAGATTATGCTTTGTTTTTGACACTACTAATTCATTACTTTTTATGACATGAATGAGAGTTTTAATATGTTTGAACAAATATTAATACATCATTTATATAAACAATGTAGAATTTAGAATACGGTGAAAATATTTCATTCATTATTCTTTGCAATTCATAGGGAGCATTATTTAACCAAAGAGCTTTACATTCTACTCATACTACTTAGTTCCTAGTAAAAGTAGTTTTGTATCTGTCTTTAGGCTCTATCTGGACTTGCTAGAAGCTTGATTTCATACCAAAATTTGAGAATTATAGACACTTTAAAGGAAATCTTTCTTATTAAGAATAGAATACCTAATCAATTTTGGTGCTTTATTGAGAGGCTTATAATTTTTCATAGATCTAGGCACATCTCTTTTTTTTTTCAAATTTTTATTCACATAAGAGCTGCATAACTCTATATGGACTTAGAAGGAGAGATTGGATACTTTTAAGAAATCATTAATTTCTTGCTTGTAAAATTATTAAATCCTTGTCTATTTAGATAAGTTTAAACTTTGTTGAGATTTATTTTTTATTAAAATCATCTTATAAGTAAATCTATAATATGTTGTTTCCTACTATAAAAAGCATTGGCTAAATTAGCACATATTTCACTATTAATAATTCCTTGCAAATTTTTAATTTTCTCATCTTATATTTTTTTTCCTATTCTTCTTTTTGTAATATTTTTCATCAAATGTCAATTTTTTCATTTACTATGTTCTTCAGTTGGATTTTATTAATTTAATAGGCTTTTATCAAATTTATGTTCCTAGTTTTGAAATTTTCTATTAAAGGAAAACATAACTTTTTATGGTTAATTTTCATGGAAATACTATCATAATTCACTATATAAAAGTAATTAGCTTTATAAAGGGAGTTCCTAAAATCATCAAATGGTGGATATCTTCAACTATCACAAAAATGGTTTTCACATAAATTTTGGCAAATAAAACCATATGTTTTGAAAATTAATTTTAGCTTTGAATTGTTAATGGCTTTGAGTCTTTCCTGGCCTTTTCTATAGCAATTTTGTAAGTATTATTCCTTAATATAATTCAAATTGACTTTTATATCAATTAGCATAATTGTGTCAATATAAAAGTCATCTTTAATTTTATGAGTTATCATAATCAAACATTTTTGAGATGTTACTTAGTTTAATATAAAAAAATCTTCAGATAGTTTCTTATTATTGTATTTTTCTTTAATTTTGTTTCTCACATTTTATCCTAATAGAAGAGGAAGTCTTACTAAGAACTTCTTACTAAACTAGTACGTGATGCTCTTGTTAGAAAATTGGGGCGAAATATGATCCCGCATGTAGCGTAATAACAAGTAACTTTTTCGTTTTGATTTCTCAAAAGCTAAGATCATTTTAAATATATAATATGATTAACAGATAAATCACAAGAAAGAGTCAAGCTTAATTTGTACCTTATTGTAAAGCTTGATCCTTTACTTTTTGTTTCCATCAAGCTGTTTCTAAAATCGACTTATCTCAACTACCATAGATGCTTAAGTGTATGACATCTAATGATATCCATAGAACGTATTGATAGAACTTTATAGCTATTATAGAGAGGGTTAGGTAAGGAGTGTTAGCTCGCTTGGAGCCTAAGCCTATTTATAACAGGCTTTAAACATTTTAGTAATTTAATTGAAATAAAATTTTATTTTCAATTAAACTTTAACTAGAATTAAAATTAATTCTAACTAAATATTAATTATGCCCAAATAAGAACCAATATCTCTTATTGATCCTTATTTATTAAATATTAAATATTTAATCATAAAATTTTTCAAACTTTACAATCAAGTTTAACTAAATTAAAAGACCTTTTTCTCTCTTTAACTCAGTTTATTTGTATGACCTATTAAGTTTCCAAATATGTTAGCAATTGATATAAATTATAACCCTAAATCATATTTAAGATTAGATAAATTAAACCTGAATCATATTTAGGATTGGATAAATTAAACTCCTTTAATTCATCTTAAATTATCTAATTAAATAATTTATATCCATAGATTAAGATCGATATCTAGCAATGCTTCATGACCATCGAAATATTTAAGAATGTCAAAATTGTTTTGACTATCCTTTCATGTATGATTTTATAATTTAATTATTTTATCATATAATATTTCGATTAGACATATAACATAGAATTAATGTTTACTCTAATTGAGTCCAATCATATTAGTTCTATACTATTAGTAATTGATTCAATTAAGGACATTTAAAAACTATTTTCAAAGTTTCATTCTACTTTGGCCAAGGATTTCCCATATTAATACTAATCGAGAACAACGAAACATTCTCCCTAATTACTTTAGGGTGATGAATCCCTTATTAATCACTCAAATACCTTCATATAGTTCATGATATATTTAATACTATCAATTAAGCTACTCGTGACTAGAATAGGTTATAATTAATATCAAAATATAGTAACCATTATATGATATACTTTGGAGATCTCAAGTTAAAGGATCACTTATATAGTCATCATAAAAAGAAACTTCATAAATACACAAGTAATGATCCAAATGAATTTCTCATATGGGGTCAGTTTAGTGAACTTGTTTTCTAACAAATATTCAAATGTTTGTTTAAGCATTTCCTTACTTTAGTCCATGAGATCGACTAATTCCTTTATAAGGAAAAACAGAGTGTGTGCTAGTCTTCTTACGCATTATTAATGTCCACTTTTAATACAAAAATATCTAGGAACAATTTATATATAATACATAAATGCATGATAAATTTCATAATATGATCTCATCATAATTTCATTTGTAATGTACATTTATTCAATGAAATTTATCATATACATCTAAATATGTATAAGATGAAGAATGTCTCTAAATTATTTTATGAATAAACTTACGTATTAGCTATAGGGCATAAACCAACAATCTCCTACTTATACTAAGCCAATCGTTTAAGTATCTCATTCAATATAACTATATAATGATCATACTACTATTGGGGCAGTGGTTTAGTGAGAGAATTCTACAAGATTCTCTATAGTGAGCACTTATTTAAATCTTATAAATTTCATCATAATTATCATCATAATTAAAAGACTTGCCTAAATACATAGTTGGATCTTTAATAAGAGCTTATCTCCTTTTTCATACTCAGTGACTCTAATGGTCTATAATATATTACTATCTGAATAATGCAAGAAACTTTACCAAGTTCATTAAAGAACTTCTTGATCCAAATATTCATTTCCACTAAGTGGAAAATGTATTATGGCCTGATCAAAAATTAATGCTACATTGGAACCTTTACAATATTAAAATAGTATTATATTAAGTAAACTATACCTTAATGAGAACTTACTTCTAAAGTTAATATCTATATAAACTTGAACTCAAATATCAATTCATACATAGAATAATTGATATCTTTAATAGTTCATAAGTATCAAATATCTCAAATACTAAACACCTTTAGTATATTATCCATATACTTAGGCAAGAATAAGTAAACAACTTATGCATCTATCTTTATAGATGCAATTCCCAAATTTAATTTGTCAACTTGTCATATCCAATAAGATTTATTTTTGGACAAATGTAGATTCGATAGCTGAAAATATGAATTATTACTCTCTCTATAATCAATATGTCTATACATATTCCCATTGAAGAGGAAAACTGTACTCCCATGCACCTTCTTCTAGACATGATAAATTCACAGTCTTCTATATAAAAAAAAACTCTTTGAATTTAACATGAAAAATGAATCTTTTAACATCTCGTAGTTTTTCAACCATACATCCAATGTATCAATAAAGGCATTGGTTCCAACTGCATGTATTTTCATGAGATTTAAACCTTTCAAATTTTATCTTACTCCCACTACTTATGTTAAAAACCATTCTCTTATAAATATTTGTTGAAAAAAATTATTTAATAGGTTCCTAAGATTATATCTAACCTTTTGATATCTTATAATTTTTTATTATCCAATTTAGTTTTAAACTTATTGAATAATATATGCTTCAACTAAGCATCATATCCCAAAATCATTAAATTTGACTTTTTCAAAGTCATACCATTTCATATCTAACATGAAATATTTTTAATTGATTTAATTGGAACTAGCGAGGCAAGTTATTATAATAGGTATAGCTATAAAAGAAATAAATATTGCATCTTACAATATCTCATACTGTAAATTCCTCTTTTTACAAATTCATACTCTTATGAAATTTAGTTGTGGAGATATTTACTAGATAATCTCATTTCTTATAGATAACCAACATTTTTTTCAAATATCATTGTATCTATCTCATCAAAGTTATTCAACATTCTTGATACTTAATCTCTTCTTAGATTTAAATATTTTGAACTTTTCAAAAATTTAAATCAATATTCATTTAATATATATGACCATATCACATAATGTCATTAGTAATCTAATAAAATAAAAGTATTGAATTGTTACATCTTATATATAGGATGTATGAGATGTGATAATAATTCATAAAAGTATCATATTTTTATGAATTATTATCACATCTCATACATCCTATATATAAGATTTAACAATTCAATATCATCATCATCCTTCCACTAAAGGTTGATTTGGTTGTTTTTCAACCAACATGTCTCACAAGTTTCATACGATTTATAATCAAAAGGATACGTACATCCTTGTATGTATCTTTATAGTTCTCATTACATAAATTTAAACAATATGAAATAAAAGGATAGTCTTGATTATTTAACTTTATAATTCTTTCCACTTATGTTAAGTGTAAGTCTGCCTTGTTTCAATGGATACAAACAATTTGTATAAAATTGAACCAACTGCTTTTACTTAACAACACATTTCATATTATGCATTAAACATTATAATAATGTTGAATCTAAACAGTATTAATACTTTTAATTATGAATTAGGAATACGTATGGTCTTTATCATATTTCATATAGGTAAGACAAGTTATGCAATCATTTTTTTTCTAATGACGACTATTATCATACTGTCAAATGATGTCCATGTTTAAGTTTTTAGAAGGCTAAATTGAGTGGTACAATTCTATCAAGGTACTATATCTTTTAGCTCCACTTCATGTAACCTTTTGCATCTTATTATCATTATGTTGAAATACATCTTATATATTGTCATTAAAGATTATGAGATATTATTCAACTTAAAATGTCATTATATTTTGTCAACTATATGATTTTGACATATCTGTAAAACTTCAACTCCAAATCCCTAGCAGGGATTAATAGCAAAATTACATAATAGACATATAAATTTTCTTTGTAAATTTAAGAACTCTTCTCTCACATAACCTATGTCTAAGTAGTTTATTTCAATAAATCTTAGTATTAACTATAATAAACAAAGGTAACTTTTACTCACAACAAAATATAAATGTAAGAAAAGTAAGTACTGGATGTAGGACATGACTACAAAATAAGATCAAGAGTTTAATCATACATTTGGCAACTCCCACTATTTTATTAAAATAACCATCACTATTATTAGAAAGATTATTCTAATCTCTCTAGTAGGCTATGATTCCATTAAATTTAGTTAACCTTGAGTCACTCAACAAACTAACTAAATTTAAATTAGGTACATAACATTCTTATCAATCATATCTCAAGTGACTCCTAGATCTGTTAGGTAACAACTCCTTGTAAAATTTAGCTTATACATTATTCCCAACCTTGCCTGCAAATCCATATGATCATGAGTCACTCATCCATATCATACAAACTTAGTTAAGTAGGATCAGTTAATATAAGATAAAATATATTCAGGTTCAAAGGGACTTGAGTCACTAAAAGGCCTTACAATAAACAAAACTTTGGTTTTATTCTTAAATAATTTATAAGAAAGTGTAGTTTTTTATTTGTATTAGAGTCAAAGTTGATGAGGATTTTTAGGCACACAACAATAATCACGTTCTCAATATGTACCTAATATTTTAATGAAGCATATTTCAATTAGTCTCTTTAAACATAAAATTTCATGCAAAATATCATACATATAAAATATAAAATTTAATATACATCCAATATATATGTTAACATATAAATAAAGCATGCAACTTATACACTTATAATCAAATTATATGTATAAAATATCAAGTAATATTTTATTTTAGTTATTGATCTTCATAATCTAAAATAATATTTTCAACTCCTTGAATATTGAAATTAGATTAAACCTGTTGATTTCTAAATAAATTAAATTCCTATTCCAAACAAAATTTTGATTTGATTTGAAAACAAGTTTCAAATTTAACTGGAAACTATTTCTAGTTATCTCGACTCTT
>JANIHZ010000209.1:58315780-58333972 GCA_027478365.1 Erythroxylum rufum | reverse complement strand
AAATAATTGCAAATTTTGGGTGAGTTTTGCGAACTCAGTGAGGAACCATCATCGATGGTTCACCCAATTCATGCAACTTAAGCATATCACAGTTATATCAAATTTCACAACTAGAAGTAACACATGATTGTTATCGCATAAGTGTACGACATTTTTGCCTTTCACCCAATCAGAAATAGTCAATCAAATGTATCATTAGAAGTACCACATGATTGTTATCATATAAGTATACGACAGTTTTGCCTTTCACCCAATCAAAACTACTCAATCAAATGCATATGAAATGCGTATGTGACACTTTTCTCATTTATTACGGTGTTGTAACCGAGCGCCTGAACTGTCCTAATATGGGCACATTAATCGGTGAGCCTGTGGCTCTGAATCACGGTGGGCTTGAGGCCCTAATATGGTGAGCCTGAGGCTCTGAATCACTGTGGGCTCGAGGCCCTAATGCGGTGAGCCTGTAGCTCTCGGTGGCTGCTCCGATCACAACTGTTATTATCTGATCATGCATTCGTGTATGAAATGCATATGCCTCAATTTAACAGTAAATGTATCACAATCAATTCACGTGTCACAGTTTATCACATCAGAATCAAATAGTTCACAGATTCACAAACAGATAACACTTCTATGTCATAGCTCCCAATACATCGGACCTTCTGTTCGGAATCCACAGTTATAGCCAATCATAAAACCCACCATTATTCACCACAGTAGACATATAATAATTGAGAGAACCATCTAGGTTACTCACAGTACGCTCCAGATTAGTACTTGCTTCCAAATCCTGGAAACGCCGTATTGCGTGCATTTAACCTATTTAAGCTTCAAATCTTCCAATTGTCACCAACTTCCTAATTTCCCTTCCTATATACGATTATCAACTTGAAGGATTAGGTTGAACTTTTGTTTTGTATGTTTAAGACCAAAGAAGAGCAAGCCATGGAGAAGGAGATGGAAAAGAGAAGCAAGCAAAAATCAAGAAGAGGGGAGGAAGAAGAAATTTACGATGATGATGATGGAGAAACTCAAAAAAAATCACCAAACCCTTTCCAAAGAAGAAGTGTCGAGAATGAAGCAAGCATTAATTGAATTTAGGATGTGTCACCATGACACTTGGCATGTAATAAGAGAAAGAGACAAACAAAAATCTATTTAATGAATTTGAAATAAAGAACCCTAATAAATGTAATTTCTAGATCATCCCATTCCAATCCCAAAATTATTTACCTCAATATCCAGTGCCCTTGGCCAGACATTTTCGGTACCGGAAACCAATCAGTCCGCCATTTGGCGATTTTTCCGATCCAGAAATTCTCCCCGAAAATTTCCAGAAAAATTCTTAAAACTTCCCAAAAATGTAAAACAGATAATAAGCCACTCCAATTAAATTTTCAAGCACAAAAACACATTTTACACAATAAAATCACATTTAGGCACTTATACCGGGAATTGTCATGAATGCATGTACAGTCATTTTCATGTGCAAATTTTACTATTCACATGTAAGAATATGCATGAGCATGGCCAAACAATTTTAAGCACTCTTAGCCCTTTCCAAATTACTATTCTACCCCTTTTTATCGAGGGTGGGATGCTACAAAAAGTAAGTATGGACTTTGGTTGACCCACCCAAAGGGATAAAACCCATAGGGAGCAAATGGGTTTTTAAGAAGAAAACTAACAAGGAGGGTAATGAAGTTACCTATAAAGCTAGGTTTGTAGCTAAAGGTTATCTTCAAAGGCAAGGTGTTGATTATGACGAAATGTTTAGCCCAGTAGCTATGCCTAAATCCATTGGGATACTCTTAGCCATTACCGTTCATTATGATTATGAGTATGAAAAATGGATGTGAAGACGACTTTCCTTAATGAAAACCTAACTGAGGATGTGTATATGACACAACCTGATGGTTTCATATCTATGAATGGAGAAAAGGTATGTAAGCTTCAAAAATCCATTTATGGATTGAAACAAGCATCCAGTAGTTGGAATGTCCGATTTGATATGACAATCAAAGAGTTTGGTTTCTCACAAAATCTAGATGATATATGTGTAAAAGAAGGTTAGTGGGAGTGCAATTATGTTCCTTATATTGTATGTAGATAAAATATTGCTAATAGGAAGCGATATCTTTGCTTTGCAATTAGTCAAAATTTGGTTAGCTAAGAACTTCTCTATGAAATACCTTGGAGAAGTAACATATATTTTAGGGATAATGATCTATAAAGATAGATCTAAGAAGTTGCTTGGTCTTTCTCAGTCTACATACATAAACAAGATGTTAAAGAGGTTTAGCATAGAGCAGTTCAAGAGAAGTTATTTTCCCATGGTACATGGGATTACACTCTCTAAATCTATATATCCAAAGACACAAGATGAGAGGACATGAGTTTGATTCCTTATGCTTCGGCTATAGGATCAATCATGTATGCAATGTTATGTACTAGATCCGATGTATCGTATGCTCTAAGTGTTACAAGCAAATACCAGTCGAACCCTAGTGATGGCCATTGGGTGGTTGTCAAGAATATCCTTAAATAATTGAGAAGAACTAAGAATGTATTCTTGGTATATGAAGAAGGTGATCTTGTAGTAAGTGGGTATACTAATGCTAGTTTCCAACCCGATAGGGATGAATCCAGATCCCAATTCAGATATGTATTCACACTGAATGGTGGTGCAGTTAGTTAGAAAAGTTCCCAACAAGAGATGACTGCAAATTCGATGACAGAGGTAGAGTACATTGTAGCTTCAGAAGTGGCAAAGGAAGCGGTTTAGATCAAAAAGTTCATCATGGAACTTAGTGTGGTTACGAGCATCGCTAACCTAGTGCGGTTGTATTGTGACAACAATGGGGCTATAGCACAGACAAAGGAACTGAGGTCTCATCAGAAGTCCAAACATATACTCAGACGCTACCATTTGATTAGAGAAATCATTGGTAGAAATGATGTCAAGATAGAGAGAGTTCCCACAGATCAGAATATAGTTGATTCGTTGACTAAGCCTATTTACAAAAAAAGTTTTGTGTCACATGTACACGCATATGGTATTAGATATCAAGGTGATTGCCTTTAGTACAAGTGGGAGTTTGTTAGAGAAGTTCTCTAAAGGCAATCACCTTTAGCACTTATTTGTACAAATCATTTTATGATTAATAAAGCCATTTTTTATTATTTCGATGTTCATACATTTATGGATTTGATGTTAATCATAAATTGATTTAATGAAGTCCTTGTTACAAAACATAGCATTGAGGAAATCATGATGAGATCATGATAATGAGATTCCTATCATGTGTAATTATGTTAGTATCTAAACTTTCCTAGTCATAGGATTAATGAGATAGGATATCAATAATATAGATAAACTAGCACATATTATACTCCTTGATTGGATTAAACAGTAGATCTCATAAGTTGTAGATGTGAGTTGTTTAGAGTGAACATGTGGATGCTTACTAATGGTAGTATGTATATTAGATTGACCTATTATGAGACAATCATATGGGTATTCTATTCCAGTGTCAATGATAGTCTCATCATAGCAATGGTGCAAGTATCCTTTGACTTGAGGTGTTCAAGGATATCTCAGATACTGATCCTCCACGTTGACTCCATTCATCGGTGCCTTTCAGGAGTTACTCATAGGGTGGTGATTGGGTACAGCTTGAGGTATTCAAAGGTAAATGAGTAGCCAATAAAGGATTCACCACTTCTGATAGGAGGAGATGATACCCACAACCTCTTGTCAGGGTTATTATTCGGGAATCTCTGGCTAGAGCAGATATGTGTTATGAAGAGAGTCTTCAATGATACATAGAGTAATGAGATCCTCAGGACAGGATCTAATATCACCTGGACTAGATGTGACGTAGTCAGTCTAGTGGGAGTTGGCACTTTGACCATAATCTGAACCAAGTGGGGTGTCGATGTTGAAAGGACGAATTGCATGGCAACATTACATATGGAAGGGTTCGTAGTCAAACCACTGACTTTCCAATTAATTGGAGGTCATGATGTGTTGTTAGATAACGCTTTTGACTTACTTGAATTAAGTGTTAATTCAAGTGGCCAATATAACCGGGAACCTAATAGGTCACAGATATAGGAGATCCAAAGGATGAGTAAAATGGTCTTAAATGGTGATTCAAGATATGAGAGAGTGTTTCGGGATTGTATCGTGATGTGATCGTGGTAGAAAACATTTCCTGGAATGGATTAGAAACAACTGTTGTTGGCTGCTAATTTGGCCATTAACTTTCCAAACTTCCATTAATACATACTATTCATGGTTTTAACTTCCAATAACTTCCATTAATGCATGCTATTAATGACCGTTAACTTCCTATAACTCTCCATTAGTGATGGGGGTTACAGAAGGTCAAATGGTGTAGAAAATAGAGATGATTTTCGTATATCTTGTGTAGGACACAAGTGAAAGAAAGGTTGTTTTCTTACACACACACTCTTTCTCTCTAACTCTCATAAGAGTTCTCGTCTTTGCTATCACAAAGAAAGAATTCTAGCTATCTCCTAGTAAGATTTCATCATTCTATCTTCATATGGACTTTCATTAGAGACAGTCTACGTTGATCATTGTGGTTTACGATAACCCAATGCAAAGAAGATTAAAGAACGAAAGAGATCGTCGGAAAGGTATGTAAACACCTTACATTTCATGTTTTTGTTTTCTATATCTGTATGCATGAGTAGATATATTTTTTAGGTTCCGTTTTATACTTCGCTGCGTATGTTTGATATATATTATGTATGAGATGCATGATCCGAACCTTACAAAATAGTGGTGTGGTAAGTTGGAAGAGTTCCAAATAAGCAATCGTTGTGGATTCAACAACCGAGCCAAAGTACATTTCAGTGTCAAAGGTCGCAAAGGAAGAAGTTTGGATTAAGAAGTTCATCACTAAACTTGGAGTGGCTCCTAGCATTGCTGAGCCTATAGTATTATACTATGAAAACAGCAGTGCTATTATTCAGCAAAGGAACTAAGGTCTCATTAATAGTCAAAAAATGTACTCAAAAAGTTTCATTTAATCAAGGAGATAGTATAGCGAAAAGACATACTATTGGAGCAAGTTCCCATTAAAGAGATTCTTGTAAATCCTCTCACTAATTCATTATCTTAAAGGAGACATGATCGATTTATGGATGGATATGGTATTAGATACATAGGCGATTGACTTTAGTGTAAGTGCTAACATTATTGAGACTATAGTATTATGCAAAGGAACTAAGGTCTCATCAATAGTCAAAAAATGTACTCAGAAAGTTTCATTTAATCAAGGAGATAGTATAGCGAAAAGACATAGTATTGGAGCAAGTTCCCATTGAAGAGATTCTTGTAGATCCTCTTACTAAGTCATTATCTCAAAAGAGACATAATCGATATATGGATGGATATGGTATTAGATAAATAGGCGATTGACTTTAGTATAAGTGGGAGATTGTTAGTTTATGGCCTTGCAGCCAATCAGTTGGTTACAATTTAATGTATGAAATTATTATTTAATTAATGAAAAGACATTCTTTATATTTGTGTATTACATTGATTACATTTGATGTTTTAATACCAAAGGTAAAATCCCTTGAATAATTGTTGTGTAACTAAAATTATGACAAGATCATAATTGTAGGATTCAATTTCCATTTACTTATTGTTCCTAAATGTTCCTAGTTGTAGTTTCATCAAGATGAGATATTGTCGAAACAGTAAAACTAGGACACATTATGTTTCTTTCTTGTGAAGAAAGTAATTGATCTCATAAGTTAAAGTATGGAGATACTTAAACTAATGTATGGGTGATTATTAGAGAATAAGTCACTGAACTGACCCGATTATGAGAATCCCAAATGGAATATTACTTATATGTCCGTGGATTTTCTCATAATGATGGTTGTATAATTAATCCTTGGACTTGAGATTACCAAGGTATCTAGTATGGGAATCATTGTGTTTTGATGCTACTTACGAACCGTCCTAGGATAATTCAGTCGGTCGTACTTATATACAATATGAACCATACGGAGATAGTTGAGTAAGTTAATAAAGGATTTGTCACTCTAAAGTAATTAGAGAGAATGTTCTACTGTTCTTGATTAGTAGTGATTTATGAAATTCTCTAGCTAGCGTGAATTGACATTTTAAAATGGAATTTTTAAATTTCAATTATAAATCAACCGCTAATTAGCATGAACGAACATTATTGGATGAAAAGAGTAGACATGGTATCTATACTCTGTCCAATTGGAACATTAGATAACAAAAGGATTAAATTATACATCATAACCATTCATGGACAGGTTAAGTCAAACTACTTTGACATTCCTAATATTTAGATGGTCATGACATGTTGCTAGACATCAATTTTGATTTATGATATAAATTGTTTAATTGAATAACTCTTTAATTATTCAATTAAACAATTTTAATTTATCTAATTCTAATTATGAATTAGAATTAGAATTTATAATTTTTGTCAATATATTAAGAACTTAATGGGTCACATATTAAAGAACATTTTGTGAATGAAAAATCAATTTGAATTAAGTTAGACGTAATTATAACGTTTATGAAACTTTAGGGATCAAATATGAGATATTGGATTTTATTAAAATTAAATTAATTATAATTACTTTATGACTTTAATTATAATTAAGGAATTTAATTTTAAAAAATTACAAAGCCCTAATGCTTTTTTCTATAAACAGGAATAAGCTTCAGGGAGCTAGCTACTCTGTGGATACCATTAGAGGTTGGACGATTGAACAACTCATAGTTGACAAGTGAAAAATTTTCAAAGGATTTCAACAAGAAACCCGAATCAAGTATGATTTCTTACTTTACGATTCTTATTCATGTTTTATTCAATTTATTCAATTATTGGGATTTGAACGAAAACTGTTAAAACTTTTGTTTTCTACTACACTAGTGATTTGATCACGGTTGGTTTCTGACAGAATCAACTACAGGCATTTTCCTTTGTTGAATCTGAAGACATATGCTAATTGACCTCCTACATGACACTGTAAGCGTAAGTAAATAATAACAACAAAATGTTTGTTAAATAAACAAAATATATGGGTATAAAATAAGAAGCATTTTCTATAATGTGTAACACGAGTCTTAGTTACGTGCCCCAGATCAAACGTGAAAGTAAATATACAGAGAAAATGCAGAAAATACCTTATTTTCTTTCCATATCTTCAAATGAGCTTTTCTACGCTGAAACCTTCAAACTTTCTTGATGGCGTTTACGAAAGTCAATCACCTGAATGTCGTTAACATCTTTCTGTGTTTTTCCTAACGCTTGAACCTCTTAACAGTTTAGAGAATCCAAATGCTCATAAACTTACTTAAGTAGATAAAAGGAGACCTTGGCAACTATACATAGTAACTATATTGGGCATCCCCATTATAGGCCCAATGCATATCCAGCCACACTAATTAGGGTCTATTTTTTTAGCCGAACTTCATCCCATTAAACCAGAACCTTTATCAGACTTTTTTATTATCTTTAACTAGATCCAATTCAATTTTCTTAACCATAATATCATTATAATCATAATTAATTATTGTCCAAATTTGGAAAATTACTAACAATCTCTCCCTTGGACAAAAATTAATTACAGTAGTTGTAATAACAATAAAACCTATAAAAGCAGTTAAGCCAGATCAATGTATAGGTCAACCAAATTCAAAAAGTCATTTGATCCAAAAATAATGAAGGTCCATCATTTGGTCCAGTAAGGCTTTTGATACCCAAAAATATCAAATGAATGTGTCATATGCAACACATATCCAATACAGTCAGGTATATCTAATACCTTACTAATATGAATGAGAAAATGGAGTGTGGCAAACTAGAATGATACCTCTATGATCTAAAATATATCATCTTTCCTTTGTAGGACTCAGTTTTTCCCAACATAATGCTAAACTACACTAGAGAAATTTGTTTTCTCACACTGAATGCTAAACTGTATTAGAGAACCCTTATAGGATGAAATGCTTATATCCCCCTATTTCATATCAAAATTATACATTTACCTATATTTGTATGTGTGCTAAAAACATAAGTTCAAGGTCAATATATATATATATATATACCTAATGACCTTCAAATGCTTAAGATTGTCACAGATCTTAAGACTTTCACCTATATTATGACAATGTATAACATGTATGACTGAGAGAAAAATGATGATCATCTGTATTGATAAAACATATTGTCATAATACATACAAAACACATAAATGTATCAAGAGCAAGCATAACAATCTTTAACTACAATGTCTAAGAATTCAGTACACCCATATTGTACACATATCTCTCAAAAACAAGTGGGAAAAGTCCTTTTGTCAAAGTATCAGCAAGCATATCCTCAGTCCTCATATGCTCGACCTCAATGTCACCATTTTGTATTAATTCCTTTATGGTTATATATTTGACCTCTAAATGCTTAGATCCAATGTGTTTTTATTGCTATTACTGAACAATATAGCAGGAAGAATATCATAATATAATTGAATGTTTCTAGCCTCTAAATCAACCATAGAAAACTTATAAATAAAGTTCCTGAGCAAAATTGCCTGTATAGTAGTCCCATAGTATGCCACAAACTCTATATGTATAGTCGAAGAAGTCACCAATGTCTGCTTGACACTCTTCCACATTGCACCATCTGCTAACATAAAGATATACCCTGATGTAGACTTTATCATATGGACATATAGCAAAATCTAAATATGTATAGCCTATGAGATCTAGACTGTTGACTTTTTTGAATGTCAACATATAATCCTTTGTTCCCTTTAGATATCTCAACAATCATTTAGCTGCATTTTAGTGGTCTATTATTGGGTTAGCCATAAACCTATTTAACATTCCAAAAGTAAATGCAATGTCTGATCTAGTACATACTCGGGCATACATCAGGCTACCAACTACACTAGAATAAGACACGCTCTTCTTAACCTTTCTCTCTATATCATTATTTGGACATTGTGCCAAACATAATCTCTTACCATGAGAGATAGGTGTTACAATCGGTTTACAATAAGCCATATTAAAATTTTGCAACACTCTCTCAATATGATCTCTACAAGAGATCTAACAAGTGTCAAGACTATCCCGGTGAATCTTAATACTTAGGACATAAGATGCTTCACCAAGGTCCTTCATGTAAAAATGCTTGGCCAAAAGTTGCTTAACCTCATGTAGCAAAGTCAAGTCATTTGATATGAGCAAGGTATCATCCACATATAAAAGTATAAAGATAACCTTGCTGCCCTTTACCTTGTAATACAAATATCTTTCAACTTTATTTTTCACAAAGCCAAAAGAGGTAACAACATCATTAAACTTAAGGTTTGTTTGGAAGCTTATTTCAAACCATATATTGATTTTCTAAGGATGCAGACCTTGTCAGCTTTGTCTTGATCATAAAATCCTTTAAGTTTTTCTGTATAGACCTCTTCATAAAAGTCTTCATTCAGGAAAGTTATTTTAACATCCATATGATGTAGCTCCATATCAAATGAGCTACTATTGCTATAATCACTCTAAATGCATTCTTAGAGGATACAGGAGAAAAGGTAATATTAGAGTCTATCTCTTCTCTCTGAGTAAACCCTCTAGTAACCAACTAAGCTTTAAACTGCTCAAATTTACCTTGAGAGTCCTTTTTGGTCTTAAAAATCATTTACAACTGATAGATTTGCAATTATGAGGTAAATCAACAAGCTACCATACCTTATTATACTTCATGGATTGCATCTCATCCTTCATTGGATCATACCACAAATCTAAATGAGGTCTAAGAACAACTTCTGGAAAAGTAACTGAATACAACATATCTAATATCATAGTCTTGTTTGCCTAAATAGACTATATTATCAGATGAGATAGCAGGTCTTCTCACTCTAGTGGATCTTCTTAATTAAACTGGTTTGATATGCTCTTATTCCTCAGGAATCTCAGTTTGTACAAGTATTCTTATACCTGTATTGGTATGGTGCTGAGGTTTTGATCCATTAGTTCTGACTATAACAATAATGAATATGAAATAATTATAGTATCCACCCTACTATTATCTAAAGGGTGAGAAGGACCAACCTCATCATAGACATCATGCTTCAAAAACTTAACTATTTATGATTCCACTATTTTAGACCTTCTATCTCTACAGTAAAATATGTATCCTTTAGAGTGGTTAGGATATCTAACAAAATAACAAGAATGCAACTTATCTTTATAAGGATTAAACAAACGTACCTCAGCAGGGCAGCCCTATACATGAATATGGGCAAGGCTAGGCTTCCACCTTTTCCATATTTCAAAAGATGTCTTCAAAACTAATTTACTAAGGGCTCTATTAAGTATGTAAAAGGCAGCTTTTATGGCTTCACCCTAAAGGTAATAAGGTCAATTAGTCCTACTCTACATTGACTTTATCATGTCTTTTACGGTGCGATTACACCTTTTGGCCACACTATGTTGCTCAGGACTACCTGACATAATGAACTGAGCCACAATTTCACATGATTCCACATATTTAGCAAACTAACCATTTTCTTGTCCTAAAACCCCATGCCTGCCATAATATTCTCCTCCACGATTAGATATGAAAATCTTAATGGACCTTCCCAATTAGTTCTTAACTTTTACCTTAAAGATCTTAAATTTCTCAAGAACTTCAGACTTTTCTTTAAACAAAAAGATATATACATAACGAGAATAGTCATCAATAAATGTTAAAAAATATCTTCAATTTCATAAGGTAACTTTATAAGGTTCATATATATTTGTATGTATGAGGTCCAATAAACCAGAAGCACAAGTTGACTTACCCCTGCAACAGTCAACAAATGTTTTCAGATCATCAAAATTTAAGATGGGAGAATGTTTTCCTTAATTAATCTCTGAACTCTATCTTTAGAAATATAGCCCAACCTTTTATGCCATAACATGTATAACTTATCCTTTATTAGGGGTCTATTTCTAGTAACTAGTTCAACAATATATGAAGAAGCATATATCTCATGAGGGGCAATACAAACCATATGCAAGAAAGCATTATCAATATATTTTGCAATGAAAGATAACTATACAACAGAAGCATCAATGACAAAACTATAACTTTTTTTGTCCAAAACTAATACAGAGATCAAATTTTGCCTAAAAGACTGTATATAAAACGTGTCATGTCAAACAAGAACAAACCATGTATCAAGGTTCAAACATATATCCCCTACATAAATTACATTAACTTCTTCATTATTGTCTACCAGCAGTCTTTCCTCCTCTTTATTTAACTTTTTGTTTTGTATGAACCCCAACATTGTAGAGGCATCATAATTAAAGGCTTCACTATCTAGCTACCAAGAGCTTAATATGGCTATAGTGAGATTACACTCATGGATCGTACAAGCCAAAGAGTTACTTGATAGTTCCTACTTTTCTTTCTAGGTTTTATATTTCTGGCAATCCAGGTTTTTATGAACCTTCTGTTTAATGAAGAAGCACCTCATACTTTTTACATCTACAGGACCTTTAGAACTATTGGATTGACCTACAATCATATGTGGAGAGAATTTAGACTTCTTACCTTTGAATCTCTGGGGCATTACCTTTTCCTTTCCTTTAGTTATAAGCAAAGTTGTATAAGCTATGTTCTTTAGCTTCCCCTCTTCAATAACACATCGAGTAATTAAAGCATTAATGTCTCAAACTTCATCCTGAGAATTGTATGTTGTAACTAGAATACCGAACTCTAAAGGAAGTGTATTTAGAGCTTAGTGAACAATGCAAGCATCATGAATGTAAATATTCAACACCTTTAACTTACTTTAGAGGTGGACCATTCTGATGATGGACTCTCTCGGTCCCCCTTCTCCTATATACCTCATGGAGAACAATTCCTTCATTAAGGTTCCTATCTAAACATTAGAAGATACCCTGTATCTTTGCGAGACATTTTTAAGGAAGTCCCTTGCTATAGTTGTATCTAGAAGTTCACTTAGCAGATGGTCTAGAATTGATATATTTATGTTTAAATAAAACATCTTAATCGACCTTTCCTAAGCTACATATGCTGCTTTCTCAACCTTCAAGCTAAGAGATGTAGGGAGAAATGGCCTGTCTTTAACCATGGACATATTAATGTCCACCATCTCTAAAGTAAATTTTACATTTTGCTTTCATTTCTTAAAGTTGAAACCTGTTAGGGTTTCAATAATGACACTATTTTTTTCATAGAAAAGGTGACTGCAAAATTGAAAATATAATGATCAATAGAAATGTAGGATAATAACTATACTCAAGGCCAAAAAAAGTATATGCGCCGAGAATCTTATCACACATATCATGAAACACCTATGAGCTAAATACACAATACATGCAAATAAGTCCTTTACATAAAAGCGATCAAAGTATACATCATTAAATCTTATGATTCTAACACTTGTGGGAAAATAAATCATCCAAGCAATGACTTTCCTCCATTGTATGTCTTTATACATATCTCAAAATCTCATATAAGGTCAACCCTTGTGAGTATAATAACTAAACACAAGACTAGAGACATCCCCAAATATGTAAGCAAAACAATTCAAATACCCCAAACATGGAAGCAGAACAATTCAAATACTAACTCAAAAGGCCACTATGCTGACTAGATTCTCATTGGTACCTAAATGGATCCACAAGCATAAGGGATACACTTATATGTTATCCTCACATTTTGTATGGGCATATAATATGTGACAATGTATCATCAATAAATGTTAAATCCTTATGCACATACACATTATCACATATCAGTGCTAAGAACATTATCAATTAACTTTATTTGAGAATTCATCACAGGGAAAATCTCAATCAAAGTGATAATCATGTAATACCAAACAATAAGTGCACTATATAAGATACCAAAACCATATGTACCTCCTTCATTTCTAGTCCAAAGTATGAAATTTCACTCAAAATTGGATTTAATAACCTTAATAGATTTTTCTGAAGTTAAACTTTATTATTATTGATATAATAAATCTAGAAAAATTAAAAAGTCACTTTATTTAGCATGACATTAGCACTACGTGTGGCTTGGTGTGTGTAACAGTTGCGTTATGCCTTACACGTCATCAGATGCGTTAGAAGCGTGCACAACATGGGCACATACGCACCTAAAACCTTTAAGGCTTGTGTGATGCACACACCATACGTCTATCACCTCTGAGAGACTCCTACCATCAGGCATGCGTGAAGCTCCAATGATAATTTTTTCTCTCATTTTGTCAGGAAAAAAAAAGTGATTTTTGGCAACTTTCAGGCCATATTTGTCCCCTTAAAGTCTTTTTCAACCTGTTTTTCAATGCTAATCCCGTTCAGTATCAATTCAAGCAACAATGCACAATTTATATAAGCAAAATCAGGTTGATTTCTCAAACTTCCTTATGGAGAAATCTGAAGATCTCTGTTTAAATTCACACAGTCACGTAACCGCTCTAATAACATGTGTAATGCATAACACGAGCCTTAGTTACACGCCCAGGATTAAACATGAAAGTGAATAAATGGAGAAAACGTAGAAAATACCTTATTTGCTTTCCGTATCTTTGAACGAGCTTTTCTACACCAAAACCTTCAGACTTTATTGACAACCTTTATGAAAGTCGATCACATAAATGTCGTTAACGTCATTCCACATCTTTCTTAACATATGAACCTCTTAATGGGTCAAAGAATCTGAACGTTCATGAACTAACTTAAGCAGACAACAAGAGACCTTAGCAACTACATATAGTAATCATATTGAGCTTCTCTATCACAAACTTAATGCATGTTCGATCCACATTGATTAAGGTCCAATTTATTTGCTAGACTTTAACTCATTAAATCATATTCTTTATTGAGCTTCTTTATTATTTTTAACCAGATCAAATTCAATTTGCTTAATCATAAGATCATCAAAATCGCAATTAATTATAATTCAAATTTGGAAAATTACATACATTTTCTATAAAAGAACATAAATCAAAACCAGCAAGATCCGTACCAACAGTGGCATGTTCTGAAATTGTGAATTCGGGCAACTCATTTTGGTAAAATGGAGATCGCCACTAACACATTCAGCTAATACCAAAGCAACTAATTCATACACATTTTAAACACCAAAGTATCATTTTAAAATAAAACTAAGGAAATTCATGCACATTGACACGTAGAAATCAAGATTCCGACAATTTCGCTCTTCACTTTCACAGCAGCCAAACAAACTCATGAACAACCACAAAGACTTTGGGAGATCTAAAGTAACTTCAAAAAGCAACATACGAGCATAACTTTGGAAATTTGGAGTTTTGACTATTATTGTTTACGGTAAGAAATTAGATACAGAGTTGTTTACTGGTTACTTGGGTTCAAAGTCCAAGAATGATGTTGCTGGGTCGGGAAAGACTTTAAGTTTGAACATATTCTTCAGTTTTCAAGCAGGGTGCTAGGAATATTATTAGTACTCTTTTAAAAAAATGTAAAATGGAGAACCTAGAGTCGTGAATTTTTTTTGCGTATTTTTCATACTTTTGGGTACAATTAATCACGTATCTAAAATATTAATCTTATACTCTAAATAAATTGTTTAATAAATTAATAATAGACTCAAATAGGTAAATAAATATATTAACTCGTTAATGATTTGAGCAAATTAATCAATTAATTTCCAATATTCTTCTCAAAGAACAAGGAGAATGGTTATTTTTCCAATATTCTTCTCAAAGAACAAGGAGGGGGATTTTTTTTAAATGAAAATAATTATCTAGAGGCATGCCTAACCTTCTTTTGTTGATATCGTTAAACTAACGAATGATCATGCGATACATTAACATAGGCTCTTTTTTTCTTCTGATTTATTAATAACTCTAATCATCTACTCTTGTGATGAAAGACAATTTGCATTCTCCGGTTGCTTCTAAAAGTTTCTTCACCCTATAAAACATCTGAAATTGAAATTATGAACTAACAGATTTTGGTAATTTCTAGCTATTTTGGAAAAAAAAAAAGTAACTAAGACATTGGGTTGACGTAATTAATAATTATGATCAACACAAAATCAATAGAAATTTATTTCATCTATTATGTAAGTTTAGCCATTGGAACTTGGAAGGTCAAAAGTCTGTAAAAGAAGAAGGAAGCGGGCAAATTTCAGACAACAAAAGCATAGTTGTCAAATGAATGTTAAAAAAGACAGTAATGAATTGACACATACATAATGTGAGTAACCTAATGTACTGGCACTATATATGATGGCCCGATCATATCAATCAACAGTTTAAAACGTCGTAATTCTTACTGTTTTGGTAAGTTGTGTCATTATAAAAACTTCTATGTACCATTGTCTTTGGTCAAACTAATCAGTTAAATGCGTTGAACAAAAAGGGAAAAATGTCTGTATTAGTTCATCATTAACTTTCGCTGTGATTATATATTAGAATTTTAGTTACATGTTATAAAGAGGATGAATGAACCATAAGATTCAATTGGTTTAGTTTATTGGATACTCATGTTCCTTTTTTCTCCACACCATATGTGCCAACGTAATTCATTAAGTAGTATATATTGTTAGAATTTACAAAAGACCTACGGGCCCACACGAAAAGAAAAGTTAGACCATATATAAATCTAAGTGAAGTTTCATCCTAAAATTAATTGATGATAGGTGGAGTAGTTCACTAGGTTTATATGTTAATCTTCTTTCCTTTCTTTCTCCAACATGGGACAAACTTCCACTTTATATTTCAACACACCCCTCTCACGTGTGGATTAATTTAAAGTCTAACATGTGACATGATCTATCATTTCGAGGTGTTAACAACTAACATAAGAGCAACCTGCTCTGATACTATGTTAGAATTTACAATGGGTTTACGGGCCCATACAAGAAGGAAAGTTAGACCACATACAAATCTAAGTGAGATTCCATCCTAAAACCAATTGGTGATAGGTGGAGTAGCCCACTAAACTTATATGTTAGTTTTCTTTCCTCGCTTTCTCCAATGTGAAACAAAATCCCACTTTATATTTCAACATATATTTTCCAATTTCACTCAAGTTCTTCGTCTTGTCTTCTGAATGCTTCCTGATTTTATTTGAGCTATATGCACCTACATATTTGAATTGATTTGATGAGAATGAGAACTTATTGCATGGAATTACTTTTTATTTAATTTTTGAGCATCAAAACTGAAGTTTGTAATTTCCATATTTGTAAAGAAACGAAAAAGGAACTAAAGAAAAACATTGCACTCAAGTTTTGTTTTATCTTTTCCTAAGCATGCTCTTGAACTATCAAACTTTGATGCATGGATGACTTTCTGGTGTGAAACCCGCAATATACAATATAAACAAGAAAGTTTAGTTCAGCCATTGAACCCAACACTAGTGTTTAATTAAAAGGGAATGTCTCCACACTTTCAAAAGCTTAGTAAATTTATAACTTCAGCTACCTTTCAAGCTAAAATGATTCAATATTTGTATAGGAAAAGGTCCCAGTCATGAAGTAAAATCCAGATATAGCAACAATAGTTTAAGACTTTGAATATTACCATACTATATATCAATCGTTATATATGAAGCAATCATTATTAGTACCCTTGGGGCTATCAATCTATAGTCGTTGGTGACGGGCAAAGTACCCTTGGGGTTCAACCATATGTATTATAATAACTAATATGCACACTACTTGTCTTGTTGCGAGTCTGTCTATGGAGACTGGATCAAATCAGATCTGCGAGAGCAAAAAGCCATACACCAAAAGACATACTCGTTAATTAATTATCTAATTGACAGCAAATGTTCATACTTAGTTATTATTTTATTATGTAATTATTATTAAATCCTATGACGGCCATGACTAAAATTATAAAAAAAGGATTTTGTGAATTTTATGAAAATAGAGTGATATATTAATAATAAAAAAGGAACACATTCTTATGTTGCAACCTCCTAATCTTAAAAGTCTAAATTTGGTCGTATGACCAATAAAAGCATAGATTTCATAAAGATTATCTCAAATTTTGTTTCCGATGAAGATTGAAATTACGTTGTATCTTTATCGTCCATTAATTGAAAACGGTTGATTAGAATGCGCCAAGTTTATTAAAAGAAGAAAAAGGCATCTTTCAAAAAAGTTTAATGGTATCAACTTCTTGTGCGGTTCACCGGTTTTACCAATAAAACCTTTATATGTGTTAAAATTTGGATAATTATTTACGATGGAGCTAGGGGTTGAAACACCTCAACACCCAGTCCTGAAATAATGAAGAAAATGGTGCTTCCAGCTGCAGATGTCAAAGAGGAAAGGAGAGCTTTCCAAACGCCGCAGAAGATGAAGATAATGTGGTTGTTTTCAAATAAAATGAGTTATGGGTATGGTTCATGGATAGTTATAGGGCATAAGTTACCACTTTGGATGCTTTATCTAAAATAACTCCGTCTAATCCTATCCGATGTTCAAAATGATAAAATGAGTTATGAGTACAGGTGGGTCATGGATAGTTATAGGGTATAAGTTACCAATTTGGATGCTCTCTCCAAAACAACTCTGTCTAACCCTATCCAACAGAATTATTTTAGACAGAGGACCGAACTCATAAGTTACAGGTTATGTGTATTTTTTTCACGTAAATGCATAGTTGTCTTTTAATTTTTTACCTAAAAAGTTGACGTCATAGGTAAAAATTAATGATTATGTATGTTAACTATCAATAAAATACTAAAAAAAATAATATTAACTAAGTTATTATGATCATAAAAAGTTACTGACTTAATCAAAAAGTTTGACAATAAATCGAAAAATCTTTTAAAACTTGATAATTTAAAATCTATTATTCCTTTTTAAAAAAGTAAATGTTGCTAACTTTTAGTGCGGTTCACCAATTTTACTAAAACCTTTTGTGTTAAAGATTTAGTAAGGAATCCTCATAATTATTTAAACTTTATCTAAAATCAATACAAACCTGAGAAACTTTTTTTTCACGAGAATAACCAGAACATAAGGATGTGAATGTGAGTTAGTAAATTAGTATATGTCAAATAGAATTCATTATTAATTTATTAATATATAATATTAATTAATTTTATGAAAAGTGTTATATTTATTAAGTATTAAT
>JANIHZ010000209.1:58091617-58102159 GCA_027478365.1 Erythroxylum rufum | reverse complement strand
TCACTTTGGTGTTTTAAAACCAATCTCATGACTTATATATAAGAAACAATAAACTATTCTAGGATTTCACGCAAATATAAGTTAGGGATTTTCTGGAATCCTAAAATCTTCCATCTAAGTTTTTCTAATAAAAAAATGAACTTATTTTACCAATTAAGGCTTATTGAACTTGTTATAACTAGCTTTACAATCGCATATATGAATCTAACATCAAATGGGAGCATCTAAGATCATTCAGTAGCATTATATACATCTTAATTGAACTGTTTTATAAATAATAAAAGGATGTTATGAATATATGGAATAGAAGAAATAATTTTTAATCTATAATAGATATATGAAATTTTAAAGATGATAACGTAACCCTTCTTTTGCCTCTCCTATTTCTTAAAGTTGAATTATAAATGAAAAAACCTAATTGATGGGAATCAGACATTTACTACCTAAATGCTAAAAGATATTGGGAATCCATTGAAGAACATTGGAGGACAGAAGACATTGAGTAGACTAAGGAAGGTCAAAGAAGTTCCCAATGACTTAATAATGGATCTCTATATAAAGAATAAAGCTTTATTGTTTTAAGAGGCTAAGGATAAACATATAATGTTGATCAATGTGAATGAGCAAGCTAAAGATTGTGGTTGTAGAATGTAACTAGAGTCGAAAACATATGATAGTCAACATCGATCTTTCACTAACCTTTGAATGGTTGAGAAACATAATGTAATTGACTTTAGTCATTTTAGTATTAGACACCACTTTTTAAACTAGGTTTACAAATTGGAGGGATAGAAGAAAATTGGAAATGGTGTTGCATATGTATTTAACATTGCACCTATCTTTTTTACCCGCATTAAAAATTCTAAAATAAAATTGGAGCTAGTGTGTTCTATGACATACGTCAAACACATTTTTTAGTTAGTTAGAGTTTTGTTATTTTAAGAAGTTATTTCCTTTTAGAACTCTAGTTACAGAGTCTTATTCATTGATATAGATCAAAAACCTTTGGAGAGATTCTTTTTCAATCTTTTAAAGTAACACTCACTTTGAGTTCTCGATAAACTTACTATCTTATTTAGTTTGCTAATGACAATCAAATCCTAGAATCTTATCATTCACAATCCCTTCTTCTCTATAAGTGTGGCAATTCATATCATTTTCTTATATTTTGTTTTCAATTTCTTGGGTTAAACCCATTTCTAATAGAACAGTCCTTGGTCCAGTCATATTAATATCGAATCTCACTAGTCTTACTGGTGAGGGTCATATTACTAATCCTTTAAAATGTTGCTTATGAGGGTAATAGGAGAGACTTAGACTTATTAGTAAATATACTAGACCCTATCATTAAGGTATCCTAATAGTCCGACATAATAATCATATCACATTTAATAAAGATAATGAGAATGTTGGGACCCGATTTTTGGAACCGGATCCCAACCGGAAAGACGCAAAACGGAAACGAAAAGTGAAACAAAAGAACGGCAAAACGAAATAACCAAGCGAAACGAAAGGCGAAACACAATTCAACCGAATCAAAGTAAACGAACGGTTCAATCAAATCATATTGCAGAAACAAATCAATAACGAATCCGACTCAAATTCGAACACTCACCTCTCCTTCTCTGCTCTCTTCTTTCTCTTTGTTCTTTCTCTCCCAATGTCGTGCATCACTCCTCTTTATACTAAAGCCCACTCTTCTTATTTACCAACTTGCCATTAATGAATGAGAGAAGACCCTTATGTCAGGAATCATACCATATTTCCTCATTAAATTTCATTTACTAATTTCTAATTTCCAAGAAAAGTTCGGGGTCCAACAGAGAAGACTAGGTCCATAACACGAAACTAATATATCCACAAGCCTCCCAGTTGTTATTAGCCTAACTTTAAAATAAAAGACTAGTCTATATAGAAATTTTGTAATATGCATGCACTTTTTTTCTTGCATATAAGGTTTACATCATCTTATCGTTGGTTTTCACTTTTCAAATATATTTTTTGATTGAAAGTGAAATTTAAATTTGATACTTTAATATATGATGATAGAGTGCATTAAACCAATAAAACATATACGAAATTAGGGAGTTCTTGAAAGATTCCTTCTAGATTAATTTCTTATTGGATTTGAAATATTTCTAGCCAAAAGTCAATTTATCATATAAAATGCTCATAAATTATTAATTTTTAATGCATTGTTTGTTACATTCTTCATAAAATGTAATATAAGTAAGCTAATTATAAGAGAAAAATAAGCAAAGTTTGCCTATAACGTACATCTTAGATCTACAAACTGTATTTACTTGTGATTTAAAATTAATTAATCTTTAGTCATTACATTGAACTTAATTATTTATAAGGAGTAAAATTAAATAAGGTCGCTTTTATATTGGAAAGAAGTATTGAAATTGAAATGTCAATTTAATTTTATAAATTGAGATCAAATTAGAACTTCAATTCTTTTCCCAATTTCAATGAACTTATAAATAATTAGTTTTCCAATAATTGAAAATTTTAAATTTGAAATAAATATTTTGAATTTTTAACAACTTAATCTTCACTAAATTATTACACATGGTGCGCTTCCACTTAAGTTAAGATGGAATTTCAATTCAAATTCTAGTTAAAATTTCAATAAAAATGAAGCACGATATATCACAACCTTACAAGAAATCTATATAATTTCATATTAAAATTGATTTTGTTTTGTAGTTTCAATTTTAAAATTAGAATTGGAATTGAAATTGTGAATTTTATTCTTTATTTATTGCATGATATCCAAATTATAATCAAATATATGTATAATCCTTCAATAAGATTTATGTTGAATAAACTCAAACAACACAGTTTTATTTTGTATACATTCACTTACCTATCTTTTTTTTTTCTCTAAGCAATACAAAGAACTCAATTATATTACGAAAGAGAACTAAAAGACTGCTTCTAAACAACAACAATAACTGCAACACATTGACATCTAGACGCTCTTCTTAATTATCATACCACCATCCTCTATACCTTGCTTAAACTAAAGATCAGACCAATAATTCCAAATTGTATGCAATAACCTCTGTATTTTGGTACTTTGTAAGTATTAATTGAAAGTCACACTAACACTATAAAGAGATAAGAAAACATAGGGATAGGAGCATGGAGCAAAAGTGAGCTCCGTTTATAAAACGAGGGCATTATCTATTCGATTCACTGATCACCAAGGAAAGGAATAAGTTTTATAAAATCAAAGGAATTTAAGCTATCATCCACTTACATTAACGAAAAAAAGAAAGAAAGAAAGCAGGTTATCATTACAAGATAATTATTGAAAAGCATGCTCTTTGATTTGAGGAATTAATTGACTCCAACTTGAAACCTCTCAATCATACACCGGCTTGTTCTTGTAATTTTAGATAAACTAGAACAGAAACCATATCGTTCTTATAACTTTAGATAAACTAAGAGTACATAAGTTATAACTGAATCTTTCCTTTTACCAGCATCTTAATTTTATAATATATGCATATATATTTATATGTAATCTAGAAGAAATTAAGAGTTTTTAAAGGAGAAGATTACACTATACTTAAAATTTTGATATAGCATTTAAGTATATTAAACTATTTAATTCTAATTAGGGTTAATTACAAAAAAACCTAAACTTTCATCAATTTTTTAAGTATAGTCCAAACTTTAAAAAGTAACAATAAAATGTCCAAACTTTCAATTCTTTTCAATTCTAGCCCAAACTTCAAAAAGTGACAATAAAATACTCAAACTTTCAATTTTCTTTAATTCTAACCTAAAGTTATTTGTTATTTTTCCGATGCCCTCAGCTTTTTATTTTATGTTTATTTTTCTGACGCCCTAAACTACTCTCGTATTATAGCGTGTACTACACTAGTAAGCTCTTTATTTTTAGTTCGTTCTCTTAATGTCCTTAGTGTGAGAGTGTCGGGGCTGCGTAATCTGAAAATTGAAGGGTGAGAGCATGGAGAAAACAAACTGAAAACGAAAAGAAAAATTAAAATCAAAATGTAAGGTCGGCAGGGCTATGTAATCTAATTTATATTTTTTTAAACAACGACGTCGTTTTAATTATCTGATTCACTACTCTTCATTTATTGTGTTAATTTTAGCTGACGTATATTAATAGTTAAAGTTTTTGAAACACCTGACAAGTCATGTCAGCAAACTTAACAAAAATACTAACATCTGGCTAAAATTTAAAAAATTTTGAAAATTTGAGCATTTTATTACTACTTTTTGAAGTTTAGTGTAGAATAAAAAATTTGAAAGTTTGGGCATTTTATTGCTACTTTTTAAAGTTTAAGCTATAATTAAGATTTTGACGATAAGTTGAGCTTTTTTTTATAATTAACCTTTATAATTATGAAGAGACAAAAATGTTTGGCATAATGGCTAAAGAATCAAGAAAATGGCTAAGGGAGAAAAAAGTAGCAAACATAAAAGAAGAATTGCATTAAATGCTACACTTATATTCTAATTGTGAGTCACATAAACAATCTCTTTGTAAAATGTAAAGGAAGGCTGCGTATAATTAATATCTCTCCCTCATTTCTCATAAAGTGGGGAGCCTTGTGCACTGAGTTGTTGTTGTTATATTTTAACTTTGACACTATCCATTCATTGTCTTCTCTAACTTATTGATTATAAAGTATTAATTGTTATTAACTTTAATAATTGGATATGTTATCTCTTGTAATCCTTAAGGTTCAAATAAATGATGGAAATCAATTTTATATGATAAATTACAAGTAAAATTTCTCATCATTTCTACAAAAGATAAGTTTTTTATTTCTACTTTTTTGCAAGAGTTTGTAATATTTTTAACCGTGTTTAATTTATCAAAATATAAGGGTTAAAGTGACATTTACTTCATCATAATCCTATCTGGTATATGAGAGGGAAAACAAGTCTTATGTGCATATTCTATTAAAAATCATTTTTTATAACTTTAGTATGTATGTCTTTATCAAAAAAATTATATAAATATATATTTATACTTAAATTCTCCAGTATTATAATTCCATTTTCAATTCTATTACGAATGATTTTCCAATTTCCATTATAAGATTCAAAGGAAGACAATTTGAACTGAGAATTGAATTTCATCAAGTCTGATCATACCGTTACAATCCCCGATTACTGTTTAGCGCCATCCTTATTATTTGAGAATTCTTTTACCTTTGAACAGATGACAAAATCGCGGTTTTCTCTTTTTCCCCCTATAGCTATTGATTTTACTTTTTGAGACCTGAAAACATCTGCAAACATCAAGTCAAGTCCCTCATGATTATGTTGAATTGTTCACGCATTACATTGGTTAAGAGTCACGTTTTTCCCCATTCTTTTGTTAATGTCAACTACTATATATGAAAATGTTATCTGGAATTACCTATCAAGCTTTGCCTTTCACGTTTTACCTAACCCTTGTAATGTATGGAGCGGATGGTTTTGTCCCTTGTCTAATCAGAACTTACTTTTGGAAGAATACTAACATATGCGCGTTTTTCCGATGGCAGTTAGAACATAAGCCACTTGCAATTATAGTAGTGTCAACTATGTGACTTTAAACTTCCAAACACATTTGTAATTTGATAATGACCCCTGTTATTATCGTACCTTAAAAATGTATGGGAGTGACTACCCGATAATTTACACAATACGGTTTCATTGCTAGCAAATAGATTTGGTACAAAATACTATTGAAAAATTAGATTAATTTTTTATTGATAAAATAAACAATTAAAATATACACTAACAATTTATTTAAATATAATAAACAAATTTGTGAATATCATATTAGAATCATATCGATATGATCTAGCATTAATATTGTGTCAATATCAAATATTATTTTGAATAATTTTAAAAATTGTAAAATAATATTTCAATTTTATATAATTATAATTTAGTCTTTATTATAAAATTTTCCTTCATTTACGTACGCACAACCTTTCGTTGTCAGCACAACCTTCAGTAAACTACACACGTATCCTTTTCCTAAAGCTGCAATTGACTTGGAGATGCGAGAATGAAGGGTTGTGCTAACAATGAAGGACTGCCTCTTTTATTTAGGGATTTCATTCCCAAAAACAATGAGTTTTAGTTTCTTATATGTGTATAAATATGGCATTCCTTGTTTTTAGTTTTATTTGAATGATATCTTTCAGTGTATACAAGAAGATAAAATTTTCAAAAAAAATAAAAACAAGAAGAAGGAGAAGATGTGTTTTCATTAATATACATAATTGGAAAATTATTAGTAATTAATTTACAACATATAAAGAGTAATTAGTTAACAGAGTTTTGTTGTGAAAAAAACGTATCCTATTTTAAAAGAGACAATGGACCAAACTCATCTTTTTAATATATAATTCACTTTACCTAAAAAAAAAAAAGGTCTTTCTATATAACTTCAAAAAAATATCTTTATAGTTGTTCACCTGAAACTTCAAGGATTGTAAGGTTAGTAGCCAATAAAACAAGCTTAAAGCAGGGACAAACCTCATACGACAAATGGGTCAATTCGAAATGTTCCTTGCTATAGAGCTTTATAATTGATGGGGGACCTCAGATGGGTTAGCCCGAGATTTTAGTATTGTTATATGAAACCCTTCAGTCTCTACTTAGAACACTCCCAGAGATTCGAGGACTTTCCTTGTCTTATTCTTTATACGGGTATCGATACTTTATTATCTTTATTGATGACTTCAGTTGATTTACCTGGCTTTTTCCCTTGGCTTAAAAAGTCTAATGCTCTACTCTATTTTCAATCCGTTAAAACAACAGTTCTTGCCACAATCAAAACTTTTCAATGCAATAGAGCTCTTGAACTCATCAATGACATCATTTCTTAATTTCTTGCTACTCACTTATACTAACCAAACAAGGACCACCCTTGCTACCTACACTAACCAAACAAGGACCACCCTGGCTACCTACACTAACCAAACAAGTCAACCTTTTCTCATCAAAAAAGAAAAAAGAGCAACAGTATAGTCAACTTTGTTCTGATGGTTGCTTGTGTTTATCAGCCAGCTGCCAGGTCACATCCGCGATCAACGGCAATTGATTAATTTTATGTATTACAGAAAAAGTTTCGTTTTTTTCAATTAATTTTAGATTGTTAATGTATCCACATTTAAAATGTTACTCTTAAACATCCATTTCAATTCGTATATTAAAATTCATTCGTACTATTGAAATGGGGATAATCTTGACATTCTTTCGGTTTCTGGGCCTATGGCTACAACTCCACTATTTTATTGAGGTCAGATGATTATACATTAACTTACGCTATCAAGCGGGTAAATCGAATGAAGCCAAGTTGATTCGAAATAATAAAGAACCATTCCGACCAGACATGCTTTTTTGGGTCCACCGATAACTGTTATGCACAGAAGCCGAAGATATTAAACTGGTGGGAAATAAAATACACGAAGAAAATGCAAACACAAAACAAAAGCTGTTGGCGTGGGATTCTTTGGAGAATGGTAGTTGAGGCGTAGCACATGGACATAAGGTGGTTAAAGTTGGAAATAAACTAAGAATAACGCTTAAACTTTATTAATCACTCAACTAGTTTCTCTAAAAAAAAATAGTTGGATTCTGACAATTGAAATTTACATGAACAAAACTTTTAAGGGTAATTTTACTTATTATTAAGACTTTTTCAAACCTTAAAGTTTTTACTAAAGGTTGTTGTTATTGTGAAAATTTATATGATTACTTTGTTAAAGTTCAAGAGCTAATTTATATATACATTATTTCACAGACTTAAGTCAAGTCGAAATCAAGAAAATACAAAACCAAGTTAAAGTGAGACTCTTAGAAATCTGTGGGCAATTCTTCAGGTTTGAAATCAGATGTGAGAAATTCTATGGGCAATACCTTGGATTTGAAATTGTATGAGAACTTGTTTTCAACCTAGCGTTACGGGAATCCTCAAGAAAAGGAACTTCCTCAAGTTTTGTGGGCTATAATATACACGTGATTAAATAGTAAATATTGTACCACGGTCTAGACATGAATTGACAAGCGTGATGGATTCGTTTTACATATTTTGTTTCGTCATTTTTAGCCATATGTTGAGTGTCCGGTCCCCTTACCCAAAGGAGGTTTAAAATAGAATAACTTAGTTATGTTTATGCATTATGAAGCGCTTCCAATTTGTAACAAGAGGAATATATGGAAACAAAGGGAGGAAACTTGATAGGCATAGGTAAAAGAGTTATTTTGTGCTTACATATGTATAGATAGTAGTAGTAAGTTGTTTTCTTGTTTGTTTTACTAGAGGTAATTAATAAGGGGTCTGTACCTGACCATCTACATATATATGTTCTAAACTTACATTCAAGGGGCAATCTCATCAAAGCAATAATATATCTCAAGTTATAGTGAAATCTACTTCTGAATAATTTAATATGCAGAAGTCCACTATCATCTAGCTTTTATTCCGAGGGAAATTTTCTGAACGAAGGATTTGTGTTACCTATACAGGTTATACATACGGTGATATGTCTGTAAATGGGTAAAGTGACATTAAATTGTCGAAGTAGCACTATACTTCCTGTTTTGTCTTTTTGTTACATTTGGTTTGTGACTAAGCTAGTGTTACCACACAGATTTGATGTGTTGTAGATGAAGTGATCATGCTGAAAATGAAGTTTCAGAATCAGCTCATGGTCCATCTCTATATGTCACTTCATTGTCCAGTCTAAAACCTTCACCTGCAATTTACTATCGCAGTTGGTGGGATACATGAATTATTGCTCCTTTTCTTTTCTTTTCGGAGAGTTACGGTAAATAAGAGTCATTTCTGTTCATATGCTACACACCCAGTTGGTGGGATGCATGAATGGGACGGGCAGGATTTAAAAGCAGGGAAAAGCCTCAATAGCCTGAGGTTTCTGGAGAAAACAACAAGTTCATAGCTGAGGTCACTCTTCACAAATACGCTCGCGAAAGGTCCCATGATGCTCTTTATTATTCTAGATTGGATGGGACATGGGAGTATGATAATCTAGAGTCTAGAGTCTAGACACCAGATATTTCCTTTTCTTTTTTTACAACAGGATTCTAGAGGTTGTATTTGTATTCTTTAAACTATAGTCACTTTAAAAGTAAAATGGAGTTTGATAAGAAGGAAGGTAATCTTAGTTTATAATTAGAAATTAATCTAATATATACCTATAAAAAATGAAGATCTTTCGGGGAGTTTACTTTAAAGGATTAGATGATATTAATTAGGTCGTTTTTTCCATCTGCTTGAAGAACTATTTCCACTCTTATCTCTAATTTTGAGTAGATCAAAGATTCATTTATTACAGCATGATTACAAAGGATGGCCTGGTTTTCATGTTTTAAATCATAAAATAGTTGCTGCCATTTTGAAACCTAGATTGGCATCATGAAAAGCTTCTGCAGTTAACTAAAATCGTGGTTGGTCGAAGCACGTTCTTCATCATGGCTACCAAACCTAACGGGGGTCGTGTTTGGAATGAAACATAAGTTTCACAAGCATAACTGCAATACCAAATGCGTCTTCAGCATCTTATTGTCAATATAAAGTTTATACTGTCGACCAGTTAACTGGATTTTATACATACATGCTTATCAATGATTATTAAAAAAAAAACTAAATTGTTAGTTATAAAGGAAATGAGATTGGAATAACAAAATTAATTTATTGAAGACAACAAGGTCCCAATATAGATTTATAGGAATCTACGTATACATCGTCGTGTTATTACTTAAGCTGCCCTATTATAGAGGTGAATGGTAGGTGTAGAAGAAGTACATTGAAATGACAAAGGAAGAGATTTCGTTAACTTAGAATAGAATTTAGAAGACAAATTCATTATTATTAAAATAAATTTTAAGTTTAAATTAAATTCTCTCTTTATACTTATGTGGACAAATAAGCGAGATTTAAGTGTAGTCTGAAGTCAAACATAAGAATAAGCAAAAAGAATATTAATAAGAGATTTAATTTCAAAAATGAAATATCATAATGTAAAAAAAATTGAAGTGAAAAGCAAATCCCATTCTACAATCTAATAATAGGTGTTAGGGATGGAGAAAACCAAATTTCTAATTTGGAATCAAATTATTGCTTTTAGGATTGCTGAACGAGACGTCGAAAACATGATTAAAATAATTTAGGATAATTAGCTTAAAAATAAGGAAAAAAGAACAAACAAAATCACTAAAGTTGATAATGGAGTTTGCAAATTTGGGCTGGGCTAATTGTTGCTTTTGGATGGTAGGACAAAGTTTTAGCCGCATTAATGGTCTCTACCCACTCACCACCAACTTTTGACAAGTGGTCATTGCGTCTACCAATCACATTCACCACCACGTGATGACCCGTGTCGTGTGTACGAGAATCCACGTTCCGTTTCGGCCAATAAGTCCAATCGATAATATTAAGACAACCACCGTCTTTTTATTTTCTTTATTTATTTTTAAATTTAGTCTTTTTTTTTATTTTTATTTTATTGTTTTTGTTATTTTTTTTTT
>JANIHZ010000209.1:58059627-58080826 GCA_027478365.1 Erythroxylum rufum | reverse complement strand
AAGATAAATTTTCTGAACTTTTTAACTCTAAATAAAGACTAATTTTTACTCTAAATTTTTATTTTCCTACTTTAAAATTATAACTATAATTTATTCTTTTTTGTCTACTTTGCTTCATAAAAAATTAAAATTTACTTTTTAAAGTCTTGTATTTAATTCTTAATGTTTGTTAAAACAAATATTATTCAAATTTAACGGAGATAAAAGTTTAGTTAATTTTGTTACTACTTCTCTAGAAATTCTTTTAAACCAATAAGAAATTAGTAAATTATTAAATTAAAATAAAATCCACAAAAAATGAATGGAAAGAAAGAAGAAACTCAGATATATTTGTCTTTGACCCAAAAAGGGCCCAGTCCTCTATTTGTTGGTCTTGGATTATAGAATTAACAAATACAAAGGGCAATAAAAGGGCCTATTCCTTCCGTAAGTTAATGGAGCCTAGTATTTTTTAAAGGGTCCGGTTTGAAATCCAACGGGCCGAATTCAAATTCAGCTCAAATCTCAATAATTTTAAATAAAATAATATTTTTTTGTTAAAGATAACATTGTTTTGAACTTTTATTTTTAAAAAATTTAAACACTAAAATTTAAAAAAACAACCCTTTGCATGATCTTTTTGAAAATGTTGGTTACGTTTCCCTCCACACGTTTCCATATGACCTTATCCGTTAAGTTTGAGGTTCCTCTGTTTCTGTCTCTGTATTTGCTTCACTCTGTCTACTTCCCTTGTCTCTTAACAAAACACACAATACCTAAATATCCATCATAAGTGTAAATGCAACCGTTCAACATAATTTCCTTCCCGCACTTACGTCCACCTGAAACCTCCGCATCATAAACAAAGCTACTCGTTTCTTCTTTATCATTCATCAATGGCTGACAAATTATCCTTCGCTTTCACGTCTCCTCGTTTCTTCGTTGCTCCTGTCTCTAGACCGTTCGTCTCTCCATCATCATCATCTTCTTGTTCTGCGAGAGTTCACTCTGTTCACTTCAATGGCAAACAGTTTTGTCCTCGACGCCGAATGTTTATGCTTCCCGTCAAGGCAACTGCTGATCAACAAGGTTTGGATCATGCTTTTATGACCCATATTTTGGAATGATCATTTGGAAGTGTTGGGCTTTTCATTTCTATTAATCTCTTTTAGTCTTGTCCGTTTGTTGCGATAAAGAAGTCAGAATTAGCTCTTTGATCTTCCTGCTGAATTATGAGAGTTGGGACAAGTAGGAGGATATTGAAATTTTGACTTTTGTGTGGAAACAGAATATCTATTGCGCTATTAACGTATCAATTAATACGTGCATACGAGTTCATACTATTTGACTGTTCAAAAGGAACGTTGTTCTGGTTGATTGTAGGTTGAAACATTCATGCTAATCAAATCGTTTGTCTCCTGAGATTGTACTTGCATGAATGATCACAACGTTGGTTTCTTTAAAGAATTGATGCGAGGGATTTCATGTAAGCCAATTCAACATTAATATAGAATATATCAATGTGCTCCCATCAAGCACATTGGCACTTTACCACAAAATCAAGAAATTATTATTACTGAAAGTTGGACCATTTATGGGTATTAAAACTAGCCAGAATATGGAAAATATCTCATATTTCACATGCATGGCACATCTCTTTGCTAGTGTGCTTCTTAGACATTTCTATGGTCAGGATTCTTTACTAGTGTTAATCAAAGGAAATATAAGTAAAATCCCTCGAGAAGAGCAGCTACTTTTTTACTAGGGAAGACAATGAAATGCATGAGCCCATCATTTATTTCTCTTAGAATCACTACTTTTGCCTCGCTGTTTCCTATACTTTCAGCTTCATTTCTTTCTTTCAGTTCATGGCACATCTCTTTACTATAAATTTCAGGCCAGGTTCAAGAAGATGAGGTTGTTGATAGTAAAATCCTGCAATACTGTAGCATAGACAAGAAAGAAAAGAGGTCTTTGGGTGAAATGGAGCAAGAGTTTCTTCAAGCATTACAAGTAGGGTGAACGAATATCTTGATTTCCTACGCATTCATATCATATTGCTTCTACCAGGCAGAATGAACTTTGGCTTGCTATTGTTTTGTGCATGATATTTGGACCTCTTGACTTCTACAGTCTTTCTATTATGAGGGAAAAGCTATAATGTCAAATGAAGAATTTGATAATCTCAAGGAAGAGCTAATGTGGGAAGGAAGCAGCGTTGTTATGCTAAGTATGGATTCAAAATGTTGACGTATTTTTCTTTATGTTATTTGGACTTCCCGACACCCAACTTCCCACTTGGCATTTCTGTTTTTTGACAGGTGCGGATGAACAGAGATTCCTGGAAGCCTCAATGGCTTATGTGGCCGGTAACCCAATTCTGAATGATCAGGAGTTCGATAAACTAAAGCAAAAATTGAAGGTTTGTTCTTGTCTTTCCATGTTTACTTGGTATAGTTTTGAATGGTAGACTTTTATTTTATATAGAATGTATCAATTTACATAATCCCAAAGTTCAAACACAAAGGTTTTAGAATTATCTTCTTTTGCTTTAGTTGGAGGAGCAAATAATGGAGGAGTATCAGCACAATGCGCTATACTTTTATTAATTGGACTTGTTTCTTTTTCTAGATTCACTAAGTCTATTTTGTTAGCTAAATGAATGTGTAGTAAGATGATGCCGCAACACAAGGTTATTGTGTATCGCTTAATTTACTACCACAATCTTCTTCCAGGCAGAAGGTAGTGACATTGTAGTAGAGGGTCCGCGATGCAGTCTCCGCAGTAGAAAGGTGTGTTGTTTTTTCTCCACTCTTCTAATTGATAGTCCAGAGTGATTCTTAAGTAAATGATACTCGGCTCAGGGCATAACCTTACCTAATGCTGCTTTAACTTCTTCCTGCAGGTTTACAGTGATCTGTCTGTTGACTATCTGAAGATGTTGCTTTTGAACGTCCCCGCAACTGTGATCGCTTTAGGATTGTAAGTACATCTTCTTTCACTTCAATGTGGATATATAATAAAACTGTTTGAAGCTCCAAACCCCTACAAAGCCATATCTCAGAGAGGTTCACAGTTCTAAAATAATGTTCTGTCAAGTAGTAGTCTTAATTTGTGCTACTTTGAAATGCGACTTTAACCACCATATCAATTTATTTTCTTGTTTAAGTTCCATATTCACTCGATTTCGTAGAAAAAGGATAAGAATATAGAAAAAAAAAAAGTTAAGGGTGGAAAGGAAACCCTTGATTGGAAACCCTTAAGTTTTCATTAGTGAATGAAGGGATTTCATGGAAAATGCACTTAGTTTTGCTGTCGCCATATGCTGTAATGTTCTGTTGTTGACCCTGACAGGTTTTTCTTCTTAGACGATATTACTGGATTTCAGATCACCTATCTCTTGGAGGTAAAATTGTTCTTATTCTGCTTTTGAATATGTTGAGTTGCAGGGAGTGTATCCATCTGCAAAGAACCGTACATAAACAAATTAGTTTAAGATCACAATGCAAGTTATTTCGTGTCTGAGACTCAAAAACAAGCTCAAAGTTGAAGATGTTAGACAATTTGCTTGGATAGAAGAGAGAATTAATCCTTAATCAGTTAATCCTATTAAGCATGAACCGCTTGGAGCATCCTATTTCGTATCTGTTAGTTCTGTGCCCTCTTTTTCAGGTCTGAGTTTTCTAACTAACTGTTGACTTGCAGCTACCAGAACCTTTCAGTTTCATTTTTACATGGTTTGCAGCTGTACCCTTCATAGTTTGGTTAGCGCAACTACTTACAAATGCAATTGTGAAAGACTTTTTGATCTTGAAGGTACTGTTTTGCACTGGTTCCCCTTTCTATGGCCAAAAAGAGCTACAAAAGCATGCAATATTGATAAATACCATTGGTTTCTAGGGCCCTTGTCCAAACTGCGGTATGGAGAACACTTCCTTCTTCGGAACCATATTGTCAATCTCTAGTGGTGGTTCCACCAACAATGTCAAATGCACAAAGTGAGCATCAAGTTATTTGCTAAACGCCTTCACCTAATATCTCATCCTCAATATTGTTTAACATGGCGTCGATATTTTGCTTCAGTTGTGGAACCGAAATGATCTATGATTCAGGTACACGACTGATTACGCTGCCTGAAGGAAGTGAAGCTTAAACGGAGGTATGTATCTCGCTTACCTTGCAGTTAGCTGATACGTACTTACAGGATGAATTTTCAGTCAATCACATGCATCAACGTTACCAAGCTGCTCGCATCTATCGACATGTACTTCCCTGTTAAACATAATAAATAGCTCGGAAACCTTTTAAACAAGCAGTTTCTAATTGACTGTTGTCATTACCAGTCCCATAATCGTAGCTCTTGCTCGTTGCATGAATCAAATGGTAATCAACTTGCCATTTTCTTCCTTAAGAAGATTACCTGCTAAAATAGTGACAAGGATGGCTACTGGACGCAGGAATCAGGATCAGCTTGCTTTACGATCAACGCAGGAGAGTGAAGCTGACTCTTCAAGTTGGAGTGAAGGAATGTAACCATGTGTATAACTTAAGTATGACGAGGAAGTTTCAGATGTTCATACGAGATTGTATATTGATATTGTAATCACAATTTCTCTCGCATGCATGTATGTAAAAGCTTTATACATCTGTAGCAGGCTTTCACAGGTAGATGAGAGTAGGATTACATACCTGACATCACGCTCTAACTCGGCAGTTAAATTTGTTAAATATGTGATTTTAGGGATAGAAAATTTAACGTAAGTCGTTATAATTTAGATAAAATATTTGAAAAAATTCAATTGACATGTGTGTATATATAGAAGAGGAAACAATTTTTTTTTTTAATGAAAAAGGAATCTAGTATTAGAAAAAAAGTAGGACGACTATGTAGCCAATCATATTTGACTAATTTTGATTAACCATTTGCCACTTTAGCAAATTTTATTGTATTATAAAAGAAAGAGGTAGGACTATAATTGTAATGATAAAAATGTTTCTAATTCTACTTTTCGTTCATTGTCTTTCATCTTGCTGTGTTTTTTTTTCAAGTTTCTTCTTGTCATTTTGAAAAAGGAACAAAAATGTTAAAACTTATTTGTACTAATACAATTACTATTTTGACCTAAGGTTTGAAAGAATCAAGAATTTCGTATTCTTGGTAGTTGAGACAATTGGATTCTAACATCTTCTTTTGACCAGATTTAACTTATTTACACTTTTATTTATATTGACATTAAAGGGACACCATTGTTCTTGTCGGATGATAAGTGTTTGAGTTTACAATGACAGAAGACAAAGATAAAGTACTAACTTGCGTTACCTTCAACATAAAGATTAGATTTGGGTACTTAGTCTATGATAAATGAGTTTTTACGAACCTTATAAACTTTCATTGACAAGCTGCCAAGATTATGAGAATACAATCGAGTAAGAAGAAAACCTTAGCTTAATAGAAACTACAATAGACATTCTTTTTTTTTTTTTGGACGAAACAATAGACATTCTTACATCTAATACCATGATTATGTATTAAAAATACCACCACCACTTTGATTTTAAGTTAACATATCTCAATTAAAACTATATTAGAGCTTAATATTTCCAATACCACACTTTTGTTTAAAAATAGCCACTATTGATAGCAGATAAGTTACATGTTTACCTTTAAGTGAGAATATTGTCCCAATACGAAGGATACCATACCTTAGATAAAACTATATCAGACCTTCATACGTCAATCCTATGATTATGTTAAAAAACTACTATTACCCATTATAAATAAGTAACACGTTTACATTAAAATGAGAATATCATCACTTTAATATTAAGTTATCATTCCTCAGTTAAAACTATACTAGAGCTTTATACATTCAATACCATGTTTATATTAAAAAAAATCACCACTGATAATAAATAAGTCGCACCTTCATGTTTAAATGAGAATACCACTACTTAGTATAAAGAATACCATGGCTTAATTAAAACTATACCAAATTTTCATATATTCAATACTATGCTTATATTTAAAAAATACCATCACCCATAATAGATAAATTACACATTCACCTTAAAATGAGAATACCATTACTTTGATACTAAGATTTAGTTTAAACTATAACAAAACTTCATACGTCCAATACCATCTATATATTAAAATCCACTATCAGTAATAGATAAGTCACACATTCACCTTTAAATGAAAATTATCACATAATATGAAGAATACTATATCTCTATTAAAACTATACCAAGACTTCACGCATCCAATACTAAACTTATGTTAAAAAAATATCACTACCCATTACAAATAAGTGACACATTCACTTTAAAATGAGAATAACATCACTTTGATATGAAGTTACCATGCTTCAGTTAAAATTATTTCAGAATGTCATATGTTGCCACACTTATGTTTAAAAAAATTACCACCAACCTCAGATAAGACACATGTTCACCATTAAATGGGAACATCATCATTTAGTATAAAGAATATCATGGCTAAGCTGAAACTATACAAGATTTTCATATATTCAATACTATATTTATGTTCAAAATATACCACCACCTATAATAGCTAAGTCACAGTTAACCTTAAAATGAGAATACCATTCCTTTGATATCAAGATCCCATGTCTTAATTAAAACTATAACAAAGTTTTATACACCCAATATCACACGTATGTTTAAAAAGAACTACCATCGATAATAAATAAGCCACGTGTTTACCTTTAAATGGGAATGCTATCACTTAGTACGAAGAATACCATGTTTTAGTTAAAATTATACTCAAACCTTAGCACATCCAATACTATATTTATGTTCAAAAAATTCTATCACCCATTAAAAATAAATGACATATTCATGTTAAAATGAGAATACCATCATTTTGATATTAAGTTACCAAGACTCATTTATAACTATACCAGAGCTTCATATATCTAATACCATACTTATGTTTAAAAATAACCAACACCAATAACATATAAGTCAAATGTTCACCTTTAAATAAGAATAATTTCATTTAGTACAAAGCACACCATGCCTTATAAAAGCATATTAGACCTTTACACACCAGTATTACAATTATGTTCAAAATATACTACCACCCATTATAGATAAGTGACATATTTACCTTAAAATGAGAATTCCGTCACTTTGATATTAAGTTACCATGCCAAAGTTAAAACTGTGTCAGAGCTTCATATATCCAATGCCACGCTTACGTTTAGAAAAAATCACCACCAATAATAGATAAATCATACACTCATCTTTAAAAGGGAATATTATCACTTACTATGAAAAATATCATGTCTCAGTTAAAACTATAATAGATATTCATATGTTTAATACCACACTTATGTTTAAATAATACCATCACCCATAATAGATAAATCATACACTCATCTTTAAAAGGGAATATTATCACTTATTATGAAAAATACCATGTCTCAGTTAAAACTATAATAGATGTTCATATATTTAATACCACGCTTATGTTTAAATAATACCATCACCCATTTAGATAAGTCACATATTCACCTTAAAATGTGAATGTCATCACTTTGATATTAAGGTACCATGCCTTGGTTAAATCTATAATAGAGCTTGATACATCTGATTACATATTTATGTTTTAAAAAACCACCATTAATATCATATAAGTCATATGTTCACCTTTAAATGAGAATACCATACATAATATAGAGAATAGCATACCTTAATTAAAACTATACTAAGCCTTCAAATATCCAATATTATGTTTACATTTAAAAAATAATACCTTTCATTATAGATAAGTGACATGTTCACCTTACAATGAGAATACATTAAGTTAATATCTCTCAATTAAAATTATAGCATAATTTAATATATATCTAATACCATGCTTAGGTTTAAACAAACAACTATAGAAAATAGATAAGTAATACATTCACCTTTAAATGGGAATATCATCACTCAATATGAAGAATACCATGACTTAGTTGAAACTATACCATATTTTCATATATTCAATAGCACGATTATGTTCAAAAAATAGCACCACACATAATAGATAGGGTAAATGTTTACCTTAAAATGAAAGTACCATCACTTTCATATTAAGATATAATAGAGCTTTATTTGCCTAATACTACACGTATGTTTATAAAAAAACTACCATTAATAACTGGTCGACAAAATCTGCAAGTGCACAGAGTCGTTCCTAGTACCTAAAAATCGAGTATTCCAAGGTCGCCTCCCGCAAGAACTAAAATGCTCACCACCAAATTAATCCTAATTACTTAAATGAATTTGACAATAAACTTAAAAGATGATTGGTAGATAGTAAATTATAAAAAATAGAAAATAACAAACAAGGATAATTTGATGATTTAAACTTAGGGCTTGGGATTCACCAACTTAAGAGATTGATTAATACATTATGAAATTGATTGAATGTTAGGTTATAATAACAGTTGCACAACTTTAGTCATATCCTCTCTCAAGACATACAAGAGTATCTGACTAGTTGATTTCCATCTCTCAATGTGCAAACTAACTAGTTAAATTCATGAAGAGCAAGCAACCATAAGTTATCACATTAGCTTAGGATATCTCTATCTCTAAGTCTAGTGTGTATATCTTCCTACAGCATAAACAATACTTTACCTCTTAGTCCATCATATGATTCCTAAGATTGCATCCATGGAGATCAAGTATAGAGACAACAGTGAAATGCAAGAAAGATAAACATAACCCAAGAACTTTCATTCAACACCAATCGATCTATAAAATACAAATCAATCCCCCAAATAGGCTACATCCCTTACCCTAAATGAGGTTTAACTCCATAACATGATAACAAAATCCATACACATAAAGATGCTCAACATTCAAGAAAGAGTAGAGAGAGAAAGTAGAAAGAACACAAGACAAGATTGCTTCCAATCCTTGATGCAATCCCCAAAACTTCCTCTTTGCCTCTTATTTTGTGCCTTCTTAAGTAGTAACCTCGTTTTCAGTGTCCATCCCCCTAATAGGTCTTCAAAATAAGTATTTATTATGTCTTGGGTCCAAAGATTTTTCCTAAATAAGGGAGGGCAGATCATCTTTGGGTTGTCAATGTCCGTTAGACGGACATTATGTCTATTTAACGAACCTTCTCGGGGTCTTTGGAGTGGAATTGGCAGGCGATGTTCGTTAAACGGACATACACTGGTCATTTACAAAATGCGCACTTTTGACCCTTCAGTCGACAGAATCTCTCCTCAGAGTCTTCACGAAAGTTGTAGAACTCGGACATCCACAGTAAAAGTTATGCCTTTCACCCCCGAAAGCTATCCATTTGTACCTATCAAGCAACAAAATTGAAATGTGTGAGAACTAACCAAATAAAGCCTCAAATTCACATAGAGATAAGTCAAATTAATTCAATTCAACACAAAATCATATAAGAATAATTTGACTTATCAATTCAATTCAACACAAAATCATATAAGAATAATTTGACTTATCATATTCTCCCACACTTAAATTGTTGCTTGTTCCCAAGCTAAACGAAAGAAAACTAACTACTAAATCCTTAACCAAGTTATTGATTCCACTTTCGTAGGTGTACGGTGGCATTTAGCATATACCACAAGCCTTTAAACCACTATGTGTCCATAATGGAGGAGTTATCTCTTGATGGTTACTTAAAACGAATGGTACCCACAAATATTTGCTTTCCATCATTTCACACCTAATCATCATTATAGCCTAATCCAAGAAGTCGAAAACATTATAGGTAAGAATTGAAACATAGAAATATGGTCACATAATACTTCATAAATTAGATCACAACTAAGCAATAATAAGACCTCATAATGCTTCAATTAATCAAAATCACATGCCATGAATGAAGTTTCTCATAAAGCATTCACTTTCACACACAAGTGTTTAAGGGTTACTCTTAATCATTTTCTCATGCATATCTCTTACCTTAAGCTTGCATTTTATCTACTTCTCTATTACTCCCATTTATGGCATATCTATGAATCAAAAAGGCCTTTATTCCTTTGGTTGTAATGGGGCCAAGGGTATAGTATCATAAGAAAAGTAGAATTGAGTGCAATACTTTAGGCTCAAATTAGCTCACTTGGTGATGTTTACTCATTCAATAGCATGCTCATTCAATCAATTTAACATTATATCATCCTACTGTGACAAGGTATGTAATCTATTTAATCATATTATGTATCTTATTCAAGATCAATCTTATCCATAATGCAATTAACTCATTAAATTGAATTATAATGACAATTAGAACATGAAAGATGTCAATAAATTTTTTTATTGGAAATTTTAGAATGATTTACTGCTAAACAATGTATGCACTACCATCAATTTATCCTCCCCCACACTTAAAATTCACATTGTCTGCAATGTTAGGAAAGATAAAGAAAAAGTAATGCAATTAACGGAATGCATAGTAAGGGTAGAGAAACCCCCTAAAATAGAAAATGCCCCCAATTCCGTACCTTGTGTTCATATCTCCCATCAGATATACAAAATATGGAGATAAAGAAAAATAAAACTGATGTTAGTTCTATAATGTGCCAACACAAAATCAAAGCTACGTCGAGATTAAAAGTAAAATGAACTTTTACATGCATGTCAGTTTAGATGCAAATGTAATCTTATAACCCTATACTATCCTTGTCCTGGTGGCGATGGTTGTTGCTGCTCCATAAAAGCCCTCAACATCACTTCTATTCTTTCTTGCAAAGCTGCGAGATTGTCCATTCCTCCTCGAAGGCCTCTAATGTCTATCTGCATCTAAACCAGAGTCGGAGCATCCTCTAAAGATGATTGGGCTCTTGGTTGTCGTACAGTAGGGGCATTTGGATTACGCCTCTCCCGATGTGGATTGATCCACCCATGAGGGGCATTGTCGTTGTATTCGAATTCCCTCATCTAGTTTGCATCGATGACATCTGCCTCGGTAGTATAAAACACTGCTTTATCTCTTTTGATGACCTTGAGATGCTGAACCAGTTGGCATAATAAGACTGGAAATAAAAGTTTCTCTGTCTCTACCTTGTGGTGGACCACTTGCCACATAGAGGTCATGATCATTTTGGCAGCAACAATGCCTTGAAATTGATCATTATAAACGAACATCTTATCTAGAATGAAAAAGTCTTCATTTCAAAGGTATCCGAAATCGCTGGCCTTTGGCATTACATTATGTGCCAGCAAAAAAGCTACTAACCTCGAGGCAATCTCCAGGTATTTACAGTGCATAAAGAACCGCTGATTTATAGGTCGCCATGTAGCTCTAATCCTGAGCAGGTCCATAGCATCGTGTTTATCCCATGTACTATCACATGAACATCTGGCCCTCTTGTCAAAGGATGGGACATTTCCTCCCATCGGTAACTCTAAATGGCTACAAATCAGTTCCTCGGTTATAACCATCGTTTCCCCATTGACTCTTAAAGTGAGCACTGGTGGTTGTTTTCCCACCCCTGCATTGAGATTTGCATAGAATTGTTTGACAGCCTCGGGGTAATATGCACCCTTGAGGGTTAACAACTTGCCCCAATGGAACTTGTCTAAGTTTGCCCTTATATGGCACTTTTCATCAATAATCTCTACCACGGATACTTCAATAACAAACTTATTATTCCTTTTCTTATTGTACCACTCTTCGCATTATGCATTGATGAACATTGGTTGCTCAGGGGTAGGTTCTTCTTGGACCAGTTTTTTCCCTTTAATTGATTGAGAGGATTGGTCGGTGTTCTTCCTTGCGGATTGCTTAAACATCGACATTTTATGGTAGCTTGACAACCCGTGATAGTTTTTAACCAAATGGACTTCAACCCCAATGATCAAACAACAGATTCCTTTCAATCTTAACCTCCCCACTCCACACAACCGAATCTCTTCAAACACTTCAATACAAACCAATCTATCAATTTCAATCACACAACTGCAATTCGCTCGAAATGTAGCCCAACAATTTAATCTATATCAGTTTCTCCCCATTCAACACACTGCAATTCACCTTTAATCAACCCAACACCTCAATACACCAATCCACTTTTTTCAAATTCAACAACTTAATCTTAGTGCCTTTCACTCTCAATCAACACTTCAATATAAATTGGCACATAAGCGATAACAACATCTAAAATTCATCTCAATCTCAGCCTACAATTCCAATACAATCTCACCCAAAATCAATAACAACAATTTTTCACTTTTAAAGCATCAACCCACAATATGATGTATAAAACACTTACCCAAATAGCCTTGAAGTAGACATGGCCTATATTTCACCCCCCAACCTCAAGAAACTCCTTCGAAATCTTCAACCCTGACAGAAGAGAGAGATAGCTTGAAAGATAAGGGTTTGGCTGGAATGGAGTTTTAAGGGAATGGGTTCTGGGAAGGTAGAGGAAGGGAGAAGGACTGATCGGATGCTCGGCTAAGTCTTTAGATTAATCCTTTGGAAACTGAATCAAAAATTTAATTCCAAGGATTGCAATATAGGATGCAACCTCAGGTCGTCTCACTTAATCGGAACCTAGCGAAAAAGGTCTAAGCTAGCCTAATTGTCAAAAATGCAAACTAAGTTTATTATAAAACTTTAACATGCCTATTAACTCCATTATTAAGAAATCACCCACCTTAATTCTTTTAGCTTTATGCTTGGTCAATTGGCCTTTCCTCTAACTCCAATTGCCTCTCTTGACCTTCATCAAAACATAACAATCCAACCTAACATGAGTTGTCAAAAATTGACAATTCTAAGGAAAGGAAAACATGAAAGAAAACCTACATAACCTTACCTATGCCTTTCCTAAGCTATTAGAAACTAAAGCCATCAAGATTTATCAAAGAAATTTCGAAAAACCCTACCTTAGAAGCTTCCCACGAAAATTGCTTCTTGCTTCTAATGGAAGATTACACCTCCCTCTTCCTTTTTCTTCTTAAAGAAACTCTTAAAACTCCTTTCTAAAGCAAGAAAAGCCAAAGCCCAAACCTTTTCTTCTTCTTCTTCTTCTCCTTCCTTCAACCGAAAGTCCTCTCCCTCTCTTGTATTTTGCAAGGTTTCGTATGACTCTTCAAAGCCTTAGGAAAAATTTATTTCTTAACTAAAAACCTAAGCCAAAACGTTGTAGTTTCAAAAAACCTCTCATCTTTTCCAAGCCAATTTCGTAGCTTTACTCTTCATTCACGGCAACAAGGCTTTTCTCCCTTCATTCTTCTTTTAATTGAACTTAAAAAGACTAAAAAGTCCCTCCTTAAAAGCCTTAAGCCTTAAACACATAAGTAAACTTCCTAATTTGCCCTTACACCATCTTATTCTTTTTAATTCTAACAATTCGTCACAACTCTAATTAACCTAAATTCCTTTCATTAATAACATTAACTTAAGCAATAAAACCCTCACATAATTCCAACCAAAAGAAAATTAACAAACTAAACCTCAAAATAATTTGAACAAGCTTATATACTAAAAAAGGGAAACAGGGCCCAACAAATTCATTAGGTTTTATTCACATATAAAATGAGGCTAGTTGAAATAAAAATGGATGAAGGAATAAGTAAAAGAAATTGCATTTGTTTTAAATCACAAAATAAAGAATGTGACAATGATGAGACCAAAACATTAAGAAAAAACAAAGATGAGTACATAACAATCTTCAAAAGGAATTTGAAATTTTAGTTAAATATAAAATGAAACAAAGATGAAGGTGGTGATGGTTTTATATGTAACTTGCTATTCTGAAAAAGGACCAGGACAAGTAGACCTACCATTCTGTGCTAGTAAAGTGATAGTAGGGTTGATCTTATAAGAAATGAATACATGTTCTTAGTCACATCTTCTTATTATTATACAATTAATAATAAGTTAGGTTTTTTATTAATTGAATTAAATGTAAACTAAAATATTAACTATTTTGGTTCACCCTTAAAACACTTGCATAACAATTAAAAGAGAATATTAATATAAGTAGATATCCATTTTAAGGTTCCCCCTAACTTCATCTTGCATCCTTGATTCAATTATATAAATTCTATCAGTTAGGCTAATGAAGTTTTCTAGTGTAATTATTTTTCATTTATGAATGTCTAACCACTTATTCCTAAATTAATTAATTGATATGTATATATCTATGTACATGTATATAATGCTTTAAAGTTCTTTCAAACCTCATAAAAGGTTATCTTAATAATGAAAGGTTCATTTAGGTCTATTTCTAAATCCCTATTTAATCCTTAATGTATTTGCTTAAATCAATCTACATATAAGCTCTTCCGACTAGGTCCATATATAGTTCTAAATTAGATCTAAGCTATCAATTGTATATGATCAATAATAATATCAACACATATAAATCTATATATAAAAACCATTGCTAATAAAATTCAATTGAAGCTTATAAGAATCTATTAGGGTTCTATCCAATCTAAATATAAAATTTATTAGCCTAAAATCATTTCAAAATAATGAAAAAAATAGTTGAAAGGAAAGAAGAACTCATTCTATGATATCCCATAACCAAAATTTCAGTTTTCTGATGATAATTGGTGCTAAGGAATGACTGCCAAGCCCTCTATCTATTAGAAAAGGCTTTTAGAACTGTTCTTGGGTTGCCCTTTAATAAGCTAGTAATCTTAATAAAAACTAAACAATGAAATAAAATGAAGTGAAAAGACTCTTCCTTTAGGATTTTTGTAGTTTATAATTTTTTTTTGCTATAAACATAGTCTAGGATAAGGTTGCATATGTGAAAAATGTCATAGAACTATTTAAAAAAGGGTATTTTATATGCAAAAAAAGAAAATTGCTAAGAAAAATAAATGCATATTTTATGCATATCAAATACCCCTGAAATTAGAAATTTTCTTCTCCCCATACAAAACAATCTCAATCATTCTTAACTTAAGCAATTTTCAATTCGAAGAAAGTTCAAAAATATTTCAAAGTGATCAAAAATGCTCATTTTCTGCCTAACTGCATTGTTTATAAACTATCTAGATCTCTAAATACTTACACTAACTTCCAATTTTAGTTCGACCTGAATCAACAATCCTTTTAAAAATTAGTTCAATCTAAGTAATTTAACCCTATATATTAAATAAACATAAATGTATAAAATGCTTCTACTCATAAGAACCAAATTAAAAATTATAGAAAAATTAAAAAAAATTGTAATTTTATGGAGTATGAAAGGCTTATTTGAAATGTTATTCGAACCTTTTTATATGAAGGTAAACATCTTTTCACAAATGTTGTCAGTTACTGAATTAGGTCACAATTTTAGATAGCTATTGGTATCACTCTTAACTTTTACCCTTTATTAAGTTTAAATGCAGCACAATATATTTATTTATGCTCATTTTACTAACAATTTTGTTTTATAAATATATGGAGTACTAAGCCACTTGATAAGCTTAACTTTAAAATCATACACGATATCTCATTATTCAAATCAAGCATCAATCTCAAGACTATAAAATTATGTTAAAACTAAAATACTAATAATTGATCATATATATTGACCTAACCTAGTAAATCACAACACAATATAACTTTTAATGAATCCTCTTAATAACATTTCTTTTATGATTTATTTTTACAAAATTGTTACTTATGAAACTAGTCAGATCATTTTACTTAAAAAGAATTTTCTCTATTCATTCAACTAAAACTCCAATTACTCCTCCCCCAAAATTAAATTGTATATTATCTTTAATGGACACATAACAAACTTAAAAGTAAATGAAATAAAAAAGTGTGATTTAAATAAGAAAAGGGTGAAAGAAGAGTAAAGAAAATTTAAGATTAAGAAAAGTTCTTTGATCCTCTTTATTAATGGTTACTATATTTAATTCTATGAGATTCGTATAAAATGGGAACCTACATAGAAAACAATAGAATAATCAAACATAAAATCACATGAAAAAAAATAATATTCAAAGATAAAAAAATTCAAATAATCAAATGAAGTAAAAAAAAATTGATTACCTCCAATAAACACTTCTTAATAATCTCTTAACTAGATTATATCATTAGAAGGTATGGTAAAATGCATTAAAGCCCTCATCCTCTAATTCTTTTTAAGTGTTGTGTGAATGTGTTCTTCCTTTAAGATTGAAGATTTCTTCTATCCATGCTTTCTTATGCTTATATGCCATCTTATCAATATGTTTAATTATATCCTACAAAGAATCACAGATTTTAGTATCTACTACATCATATAATTAAAAAATTTTCTTTATAAAAACTAAAGTTCTATAATAATTTGATGCACATAAGAAGGAGGAGATGATGGGGGAGCATTAGATGCCAAACCTCCTCCATAACAGTTAATGAGAGAAAGGATTAATAAGACTATTCACCTTATAGATATTGAGATGCATTGACAGGCCCCTATTATGAAACAAATAGGTGGCTTGCTCAGCACCCCATGGTGGCCCTCCAGTCGATATCTGATCCAACTAGAAAGTTCTTGTGGAGCTAAGCCTATTGCCCTTTTTATTGAAAAGCTTTAATTTAACATAAAAAGATATAAGTAGTGGAGTATTTTCTTTTAACCATTTATTAAAAATTTGTACAACACAACGGTTATATTTTGACATCTCCAAAATTTTCAAAACCATTGTAAAAGTTCAAAACACTTCTATAATCATATTAAAATCTCTGCTACAAATTTTGGAATTCAAGTCCACTCACAAGCAATCTCAACAATCACTTTAATAAACTTAAAAAAATTAAAACATCTTCATGCATTTCATTAAAAAACCATTGCATACATCCATTCTTTACACAAATGTACATACCAAAACATGTTAAAACATGTACAATATTTCCTAAAAATATTCATAAGGAAAATTTCCTACATCGTAGCACATGACAAAATGAACTACTCGATAGGTGGAGTCCCTACTATTGAAGCCCCTGAGTATGCACCAGGGAGGTTCTATTTTGAAAACATAAAGTAAAGTCTGAGTTAAACAAGCTCAGTGAGTGTTAACATTTCTATGCAAACCATATTTAACAGTTTAAACCTCCCTAAAACAGATTCATTTCATTTCTTATGATACAATAACAATATAAAACATATATGCTTTCAAAAAGTAAATTATGGCAGCATCAGTATTGTCATGAACTTTCTGACACGACATAGCCAACCACTAACTTCTTTGCCATAAGTTACCCTTACGCATAAAGTCACTAAGTTGGTTCTACATCACTTACCCGTGACTAGTTAACCGCTAGTTATGAAGCTGGTTCTATATTGCTTACCTAAACTAGGTTAACCGTTATACATCGGTGGTTACAGAGCTAGTTTTGCATCACTTACCTGTAGCTAGTTAACCATTAGTTATGGAGCTGGTTCTACATCACTTACCCGCGCTTGGTTAATCGCTATATACTTGTATAATAACATGTGTAAATCTTATTGGTGTACCATAGACTAAAATTCATTTCCTTTTTCTCAACCAATAATTTAACATCCCGTCCCCACATTAAGGGTTAGGACCCGAAATTTCTGTACATGGGAGCTCAAAGAGAGAATAAGGAAATGCATTTTCTTGCTCATGCATAATGTTAGCATTTATGCACATAAATATTTAATGCTTGCACATAAAAAGGTGGTACATGCATACATTGACAACTTCTAGGTATGATTGTTTTTAAATGTGATTTTATTGAAAGTGAGAAGTAGAGGGAGTTGAAAGAGTGATCTTGGTATGAGTTGTGGTAGTGATCTAGAAAATGTTCACTGAGTGTGATTTGGTTTGTTAGCCATAACTTTTTCTTTAGTTATCCAAACGAGATGATTCTTGATTTGGATTAAACTAGGAACATATGGATACATTTCTTATGAGACATTGAATTTCAATTCTGTCTCTAAGAGTCTCAAAATTTCATGAAGTTGAGAACTGGGTGCAGGACGTTGGGAGCTGATTGTAAAATTCATGTTCTGACTTCAGGAGAAAATCTAGATTAATCTAGATAGATTTTTACTAAGTTTCCTTCTTAAGAGTTTTAGATCTTTCTTTTATCTTTCCAACGGTATATAGAAAGAAAAATTTGGACATCTAAGTCAAAAGTTATGATTTTTGTAAATGGAGATGCTTTGGAAGCAAAAGTAAGACGAAGCAAAGTAAGATGATGCAAAAGTAAGACGAAGCAAAGTGAGACGAAGCAGAAGTAAGACGATGCAAAAGTAAGACGATGCAGATGAAAGAAGGAAGAAAACATCGTCTTAGTTACTATTCATCTAAGTCAAAGTTACTGTTCATCCACTTCGTCTTAGTTATTGTTCATCTAAGATGAAGTTACTGTTCATCCACTTCGTCTTAGTTACTGTTCATTTAAGATAAAGTTACTGTTCATCCACTTCGTCTTAGTTACTGTTTATCTTCTATCTTCTTTTCCATTTTTGATTCTTTATGTGATAGAATTTGTCTTGAGGTCTTCATAAAAGTTGTAGATCTTGAAGTCTTCTTTCAAACCATATAAACATAAAATCAATCTGACATCTGTAGCAAAAGTTACGACAATTACCCCAAGATATGTACAATATGAGTAAGGACAAAAACATGTTTGATTCTTTTGGCCATAACTTCTTCTCTAGACACCCAGTTGACTTGATTCTTAAACCATTGAACTCTTAAGACATTGCTATACATCTAGAACAAAAATATCAGCCATCTGAAATTAAGTGAGAAAGATCGAGTGAAAAACGTGGGACAGGTACAGTGAGTGGACTCTTAAATGGTATGAACTAGTGTTATTCTACTGAACATACGTTAGTATTTTGATGATATCTTGATTTGTAAAGCTCCAAATGAGATGATTTCTGAATTTTGGTAAACTAGAGACATGGAATTACAAATGGTATGCAGAAATTGGAATCCAATTCAATCTCTAAGATGTTTAAATTTCAGATGGAAGTTATGCATAGTATACTGTTTTGGACAAGAGCAGTCCAAAAATGTTTGAAGTATATCTTTTGAATTACTGAACTAAATTTAATGATTTTTGTGTCAATGGAAACATAAAACATAGGAGAACATGTTTCTAGAAGAAAGTGTTGCAAAATAACTTCAGTATTGGGGTCATAAAGAACATGTAAAGTTGACCCGAAATGATGCTTTATGGAAAAATCTAGAAGTGGATAAGTGACTAAGAAATGGACAGGTGTCCCAGCTTTAAAAGTTGAGTTTTAAATAACCTTGAAAGACAAGTTACTGTACTTGCTTTCATTCCTTTCTCTCGAAGTTTCTTCCCTTAGAGTATCTTCAACATAGAGTTTTTCATCAAAAACTCCACCAAAGCTAAACTATGCTTACCCTTATCTTCTACTATTACCACTTTGTCATCTGTTTCTTTTGCCTCAAGAAAACCTGACCCAAACCCTCTGTAAGATGAAGTATGTGAGTTGCACGAAAGTTAAGACTTTGTGATGATTGAAGATTTTGGAGTTTTACAAGTAAGTATCGTGTTAATCCTTATAAGAAGCCTGAATATGAGATAAAATGGGTGGTTTATCTGACATAAAATAGTCATAGAAAAAGTGGTCATTTTCATGAATACAGTACAAACTAGATAAAAATTTAGATGTGTTGTTTTTACGTATTTAGGGATTCTTACATGATATGATGGTGTAGAGATGATTTTGAGTAGAAAGAACATTGTATACATGTAAGTGTCTTGCCAAAAATATCCTTGAACATTCTGACATAACACTTTCTTCTAGAAAAATGTTACTTATTGTCTTAAGTTTCTAATGATACCCAAAATTATTCAATTTGGATTATAAATCTGAAAGTATTGCCCTAAACATTCTCAGACTGTTATTAAACTGAAATAGTACACTATATCCAACTTCCATCCAGAAATTGAAAGTCTTAGGCACTGACTTAGATTTCTATTTCTTCATAACATTTGTAGCTCATGTCTCTAGTTTATTTTGAAACTAGAATCATCTTATTCGGAGCTCTACCGATCCAGAAATCATCAAAATACCGAAGTATGTGTAGTAAAACATCAAATTCATACTCTTCCAATCAATACCCTTACTTTGATTCAATCAATCTTTTTCAAATCAATACCAAATGCTATCAAATTCTATGGATGGACAAAAAAATGTGTTAAGAATCTATGGCTTTAAGAATCACTTCATTTAGAGGTCGGATAACAAAGTTATAGCTAGAAGAATCAAACAAGATTTGGTCCTCAATCATACTGAACCTATCTTAGGACAATTGGTATAACTTTCACTATAGATGTCAGATCAAGATCATTCTTAGATGGTTTGAAATAGCACTTCACGATCTACAACTTTCATGAATACCTTCAAGGCAAATTCTATCATCTATAGGTTCAAAAAAGGAACAGATGATATGATGTCATTTATAGATGAAGTGATGTCATCAAACAATACAGGATTGGGAAAATTGCCATAACATTCCCTAAACATATTGAGTTAGGGTTTTCTTTGGATGGTTTAAAAGAAAAATTCAAGATCTACAACTTTTATAAAGACCTAGAAGGCAAAGTCTATCACTGGATGGGTAGAAAATGGACCAAACAATACGCCGGATGAAACTAGACGGAAAAGCAGAAGAAGCAAAACGCAAAAGAAGCAAATAGCAGAAGACATAACTTTACAGACCATATGATGTCATCATAGACCATACAACTTTATAGACTATATGATGTCATCACATACCATATGACATCATCACAGACCATACAACTTTACAGACTAAGCAAAAAGCAAACGATACATCTATACTCCTGAGCATCTCCACTTACAAGGACCATAACTTTCAACTTCAATGTCCAAAATTCTCATTCTATATACCGTTAGAAAGATAAAAAAGAGATTTACAACTCTTAAGAAGTAAACTATGCCAAAATCTACCTAAATCAATCCAGAATTTCCCCTGAAGTTAGAATAGGAACTTACATTCATCCACCAATGTACTCCACCTAGTTCTCAACTTCATGACAAATTTTGAGATACTTAAAGATAGAATTTAAATTTGATGTCTTCATAAGAAATGTATCCATATTTTTCTAGTTAAATCCAAATTAAAATCATCTCGTTTGGATAACTAGAGAAAAAGTTATGGCTAAAAGACTGAAGCATACTCAGTGAACATTTTCCAGATCAACTACCCATTTGTTTCAAAATCTTTCCTTAACACAACTCATACCAAG
>JANIHZ010000209.1:58008979-58020245 GCA_027478365.1 Erythroxylum rufum | reverse complement strand
ATAATTTTCTCACCAATTTCTTTCTCAGTTAAATTCATTTTAATATTTCTAATTTTCACCAAAAGTTCGGGGTCCAATAATAATATTGCTATATTTATGGACTTAGTTAACTAACCAGTTATATAGGCAAACCTATATATATATTTGAGGATATTTTAAAGAAGGAATGAGTGGGATATGCATGAACATGCCCTATTGGGGATGTCACTTTAGAACTTCTAGAGAATGTTCCTTTACTTCACCTAGGGAAAGGAGACTAGCTAATTCATGACACCATTAAATTATATCACCGGTGGAGACCCTCCCTAACTATGATGGACAAGCAATGGCACCCTAAAGGAAAAAGTTTTGTAAAAAGAGATTATGAAGAACTTTTAAGAGGGACCTAAGAAGGAAAGTCTAAATAAAGAGTAGAAGTCACACAAGATATAATTTGAGTAAGTCTCACCTGCAGCCTAGTTGCCCTCTAAAGGTCCTTTGGAAACACCTAAAGAAAATCCCTAGGATAAAGACAATTATGATACTCCCTCTTCATCACACATAACAATGTTAAATACCAATAATTGTACTAAATGATCAATAATCAACTTAGCTTCTAATAAGGAAGTTGAAGATACTCAAGATGACTTTAGCACAGTAGGGAGAAGGAACATAGGCCTTAAAGAAAAAAATAAATCCTCTAAACCTTCATAAATTTCCGTAATAGCTTAGAACAAGAGGTATGAAGAATCACAAAAAGCATATTCTAATTGCTAATTTTGTAAAATCTTATAATCCTTTTTGATTTTGTCTGTTGGAGATTAAGTAGTGAAGCTTGCTATAAGTTTGGTTTTCTAAATAAATAGGAGCTAATCACTAATCATGATCACCTTCAATTGGGTAGAATCATGATTGCTTATTGTCCCAAACAGTTCAAGGTATTAAGTACCAAAAGCTCTATACAGGCCATCCATCTAGAAATTCAGAATGGAGAGTTTGGTTTATTATAGATAAGCTTTATATATGCCTCTAATCATACATTTCAATGAGAGGATTTATGGAAAGAGCTTACAGAATTTAAGTGCTTAGTAAGAGGCCCCTGGTTATTACTACGTGATTTCAAGTGTACAATGCAAACAATATGGTATGAGGGTTCAAGATGCACTACAAAACTAAGTAAATACTTCATATATTGCCTCTCTTCTATTGAATTCACATATTTAAAATCTAGTGGATTTTATTTCACCTAGAGTAACAATTAAAGGTGGGAGTGGAAAATTAGAAGAAAATTGAATAAGGGACTAGTGAACGGAGACTAGCTTATGCAATTCCTAATCAGCAATGCTCAATTATATGAAAACTTATGCTCAGATAGTAACCCAATTCTCATTTCAAGTATAAGCAAAAAAATTAGAGGTCTCATCCTATTCAGATTCTTCAACTACTTGGCTGACAAGGTTGATTTTAAGGAAATGGTGTTAGAAGGAATCAATTCAAAGGTGCTTAGATACAAATCCTTCCAACTTCATATTAAAATTTTAACAAAAAAAAAAAGAGAGTTAAAAGAGCTGCACATTAAACTAATGAACCACAAGAGATTAAGTATTCAAGAAGAAAAGAAGAATATTATTCACTGACGGAGAGAGGTCTACTCCAACCTCACTGATGGACTCAATAGAACGAGAGAAAAAGTGTACTTGAGAACTTCCCTAATAGCTTTACATATCCATAACTTTATCCAAACCAAAATTTTATGGATGAAGGAAGAGGATTCCAACATTAGCTTTTTCCATAAAATTTTATTATCTAGAAGAAAAAGGAATAATATATCCTCTTTCATTGATGAAAGTGGAAGAATACTGACAAAACAAGTCGATCCCTTTAGCTTAGCTAAATCTTACTTTGAAGCAATCATTAGGACTAAGGGAAAAGAGGTAACTCCTTTCTTAAGCATAGAACAAATCATTCATAATCCGGTTACTCCTAATCATAACTCTATTATAAAGAGACCTATTAAAAATGAGGGGGTTAGCAAGCATGGGAATGGATTAGGGAAGATGCAAGGGAAGCTGCTAAAGAATTCTTTTTTGAAGGAAAATGTTAAAACAACGGAATGTAACCCATCTTTGTTTAGTCCCTAAAATGACTTCCTCAAATTCATTTAAGGATTTTGAGCCAATATCATGTTGTAAAACATTTTACAATATTATATTTAAGATCATGCATAAAGGATTAAATCCATTATCTGTGAAATTATCAGCTCTCCTCAGGATGAATTCATACAATGTAAAGCTATAGGTGATAACATAATGTTAGCAGAAGATATATTCAAATGCTATGGTACTAAAGGACTTAGAATGAATTGCACATTGAAAGTAGATTTTCACAAATATTTTAATTCCCTATATTGGAAATTCCTATTTGCCACCCTATATAATCTTGGTTTTTTATCCAAATTCCTTGCTTGGATAAAAGCCTAGATTACCTTTGTTGGCCCTCAAATTCTTTTCTTATTGATTGAGCATGATTTAAATAAAATTTGAGGTTTTGATAGATTAAATTTTTTGGAGTTATTTATTATGTCAAAGGTGGTAGGATTTATTCCATAGGTAAATTAAATTAAAGTAGTAAGGTAGTAAGAATGTTCAAGGTCCTTTTTGGAAGATCACTTAAGTTGTAAAGTCTTCAGGCATTGAAGGAAGGGTTAACTGGACATTTTAGATTCATTAAGGATATAAATGGGAAGAGGAAAGGTTGCCTTGCATTGAAGAAGAAGCAAAAATGTGATTGAAGAAAAGAGAGAAGAGAGAAGCACGAAAAAGAGAGAAAGAAGAGAAAAGAAGGGAGGTCAACTAGGTTTCATCTTTCTTAGTTTTTAAGGGAGATTTTGACAGTGTTCAAGAAGGGAAAAAGGAAGAGGAGGATTAGAGCTTTCATTAGGGTCAAGAAACTCATTGTTTGGTGAAGATGCAAGGTATGTTTATGTTTAATCTTTTGGATTTTTAGAAGGGTTTTGGCTCAAAAAGCTTAGGAAATGCATGGGTTTAAGTATTCTAGTATCAATTTCATGCATAGGTTTCTTTGGGTTTTCCAATTTGAATTTCTATTGAATGGGGATTTTTGCCAATGTTGAAGAGAGGCAAGAGGAATAAGAGGAGAGACATCCTTGAGCAAGCTTTCTAGCAAGGAATTTAAGGTGTGTTACTTTTTTATAATTGAGTTAATAAGCCATTAATGTTCTTTCAAATAAATGGAATTAAATGATTTCCAACTACCTTATAAATGTTCATTTATTGTTCTTTAAATGCTTGAGAATGTACCACGTGTTTTTATATGTGAATTTTGTGAATGAATTATGAACGGATACGGGAATGATTTCTAATTGCTTCATAATTGTGGTATTTGTTGCTTTTGAATGATTTGAGAAATGGATACATGCTTCGTATAGGAATTTGGTTGATGAATTTTGAAATGATGATGGAAATGAATATGAAATATTTCGTGCTCATGAAAAGCAAGTTTTCAAGATGTGCCATTTGGGCAATCAGTTTTCAAGTCATGAATAATATGTTATGTGGGTTTGTGGTGGTCTGTTCTGTCTCTCAAGTGCACTTTGACTAAAGGTTTCTCCCGCCTGCGTGCTAATGGCATGGAGCTCCTTTGCGGACTCCCCCAAGTTTACGGCTATGCAAAACTATTATGTGGAATTGTGATAGTACGTTCTGTTCATGGCTATATAAGACCATTTTATGGAATTGTGTTAGTACGTTCTATTACAGACCTACCCAAACCATTCTGATGTGTTTATGTGATTATAATATATTGGCAAGTTTGATGGTTGTATGACTTATGTGAGTTGTGAATTGGTCTGACACGTTGAGAATCTAAGAATTTTGTGTTTTATGACTCAATGAGATTTCGCTATGATCATGAAGGTTTTTAATGGTTTTTGCTTGTTGCTGATTATAAAACTGTTACCCACGAGATTTAGACTCACCACCACCCCCTCCCTATTCTTTTCCATCTTCAGCTAATAGGAAGGATATCAAGTGATCGAGTCGAGAGTCAAGGCATCACTCCAATTTGCATATTTTGTTTTTGAAGCTAGATTATCTAAAACAAGGCTTTGGTCACATTTTGAGCAATTATTGTTCTTGTAAAGTTTGTATTTTTTGATTATGATGTAAGGTGGCTCGAAATGCCCACTAAAGCGTTGTAAAACTCTTATCTTATGATGTTAATAAAATACATATACATTATGTTTGCTTATGACTTTTCAAGACTTTAAATTACAAATTTCAAGTTTTTCATAGGGGTAGGAATTGTGTTCTGACTTCAGGGAAAAAACTTCATTAATCAAGGATGAATTAGACAAAGTTGTCTCATGGGAGTTGTAGCTTGTCTTTCTAGCTTTCCAATGATATAAAGTATGTAATTTTTAGATATCGGAATCGAGATATGATCATTATAAGTTGGTGATGCCGCATAGGATGTATATACCGAATAACTAGAGTAAATGAAGTGATATTGAGAGTTGAATTTGGGAAGATTATAAGTAAAAGTGATGTTAGGATGGACGTAGGATCCATTCAAGATGTCTAGGAGGGAGTTTTGATAGTAAAAACCCGAACGTTACACAGTCAGGCCGTGTAAATGGACACTGACCATGTATTCCAGATGTAAAAAAGTCGCCAGACCAGAGGGATACACGGTCTGACCGTGTATTCCCACACAATCCTTGTTTTTACCCTCCAAATGGCAAAATCTCACTTTGGTGTCTTCATGAAAGTTGTATATCTAGATGTCCTCTTCGAACCCATCCAAAGATAACCTTAATCCAATATATGTAAGGAAAGTTATTCTAATTGTCCCAAAATTGGTTCAATATGATTGAGGATAAAATCATGTTTGATTCTTTTTGCCATAACTTCATCATCTGACCTCCAAATGAAGTGATTCTTGAAACAATAGATCCCTAACACATTTTTATATCTTCCAATAAAAATTTGTAGCATTTCGAGTTGATTTGAGGAAGATGTATTGAAAGAAAGTGAGGGATCGATTGGAAGAGCATGACTCGTCATAAAAATATTTTGGCTTTTTAAGCATATCTTGATCTAGAGACATAGAGCTACAAATCTTCTAAAGAAGTCAATTTGTAATTCTGGTTTAAAATTTTCCAAAATCATCTTTGAGGTTAAGAAAATGAGTTTGATTATGGTGACGGATTGGTGGAGGCACGCCACCTTTGTGGGATGATGGATAATGAGGGTTCATTGAAATAACCCTACAAGTTAATATGCTCTCGTGTTATGACTCCGAATGTTGGGCTCCGAAAATGAGGTCCAACATTTGTAGTATCAGAGAGACTAGGCTTACGAGTATCCTAGGTATAAAATAGGTAGTTTTCAATTACGAAATGAATATGCATTATTTTAAATGAACAACATGCATTGTTTTATATTTTTTAACATGATTTCAAATTGTTTCTCATGAAGCATGAACTAAAGATTTTTAAATGTTTGAAAATTTGAAGGAGTAATTATGTCGCCTCGAAAGAGAACTCGAGGAGCTACGACTCAATCTTACTCTAGCCAAGGGAGCACGAATGAATCCTATATCCCACAATATGTGGGGACGTATTTTGCTCCTGATTCTGAGCACCTAGCGTCCAACATGAACTGCCTCCTCCTATGCCTCAAGTAAACCCTCTGGATCCATGATTCTTTCAAGCCTTTGCTCAGGCTCTCTCGTATGCTATAGGCCAAGGGTCACAAGTTCCGGTGCTAGCTCCAAAGGAGAGGAATGGATAGTATGATAAGCTCCGCAAGTATGGAGCTGTGGATTTCAATAGAACTACTAATCCTGAAGAGGATGAAGCATGGCTGAAGAGGACAGAGAGAGTCTTGATTCAGATGAAGTGCTCTGATAAAGAGAAACTGGATTATGCTGTCGGCTTGCTACAAAGAGATGCACTCCACTGATGGGAATTAGTGCCTCATAGTCAGATTATGCCTTTGGTATTCTCATAGAGAGATTTTGTGGAAGTTTTCAGGAAGAAATACCTTTTGAGGGTTATGTCCAAGAGAAGGTCAGGGAGTTCCTAACTCTCATATAGTGGGATATGAGTGTGAGTGAGTATGAGGTAAAGTTCACGCATCTTTTCCGGTATGCGACCAACATTGTTGCGAATAAGGAGGACAAGTACCGCAAGTTTGAGTGGGGACTTCATCTGGGGATCAAGGAGAAGGTGTTGATCCATAATTTTTGTGACTACCAGCAATTAGTAGATGTGGCCCTCTAGGCGGAGAAATAGGAGAACATCAAATATAAAGTTAATAAAAAGAGGAAGAGCCGAAAACAGTCTGGTAAGAAGGGAATGAGTGCTCCAATGCTAGAGAGGAGTGTGAGGAGCTTCCACTCCCAGAGCGAAGTGGGGAGTAGTGGCTCTACCATGAATAAGCAAGTGAAGGTAGTTTCAGTGCAAGCCTCAACTGTAAGAGGCAATAGAAGGATGGAGAGGAGTAGTCACATGAATACAAACCCCCAATGTTAGCATTGTGGGAAATTTCACAGAGGAGAGTGCTTCAAGTTACTTGGAGCATACTTTTGATGCGGAGAAAAGGGACACATGATCAGGGACTGTCCCCAAGTAAAAAGGCAAGAGAGGTCGCAGTTGCAAGCCCCAAGTAGAGCAAAAATAGTGGGAAACAAGCCAGTTGCTGAGGTTGGCAGTTTTGGAGCTACAAGGAAGGTTGTTTCTCCAGGAAGGCCAAGGAGTCAGGCTCAGGCAAGGGTGTTTGCCATGACCAGAGAGGAAGCCACAACCGCACCTGGAGTAGTTAAGGGTATGGCTTAGTTATTTTATTCTGAAGTATATGTCTTGGTTGATTCTGGTTCTATGCATTGATTTGTTTCTACAATCCTGGTTTTACATGATGTGAATTTGGTACCATTAGATAGTCCCTTGATTGTTAGCACTCCTTTAGGGAGTAAAGTGATAATATTTCAAGTATATAGAGATTGTGAACTGGTTATTGAGGGTGCTAGACTGGTAGTAGACTTATTGCCTCTAGAGCTTAAGGGTTTAGATGTTTTACTCGGTATGGATGCCATGGAGAAATATTATGCAAAGTTAGATTATAGCCTCAACGAGGTAGAGTTTGACTTTGGCAATGGTGAGAAGGTGATTTTCAAAAGAGATAGGAGAACACCATCACCTAGAATTATTTCAGCTTTGCTCGTCGACTAAATGATGAGAAAAGGGTGTGAAGCCTTCTTGGCACACGTCGTGGACACTGATGTAAATAAAGGGAAGTTAGAAGATTTTTTGATTGTAAGGGAATTTCCAGATGTGTTTCTAGAGGACTTACTTGGTATGCCACCAGTGAGGAAAATCGAGTTTGCCATCGACTTGATTCCTGGAACCATACTCATTTCTATACCAGTATAGAATGGCTCCAGCTGAACTGAAGGAGCTTAAGGAGCAATTGGAAGAACTGTTAGAGAGGGGTATATAAGGCCAAGTTCGTGGCCATGGGGAGTGCCAGTTCTGTTTGTTAAGAAGAAGGACGGGATATGGCATATGTGTATTGATTACCGGAGACTCAACAAGATGACTATTAAGAACAAGTACCCTCTGCCTCAGATTGATGATCTGTTTGACCAGTTACTGGGAGCAAGGGTCTTTTCCAAGATTGATCTTAGGTCAGGCTATCATCAGCTCATAATCAAGGAGTCTGATGTAAGAAAGAAAGCCTTTAAGACTCATTATGGGCATTACGAGTTCATAGTCATGCCATTCGGACTGACCAATGCTCTAATTGCATTCATGGATCATATGAATAGGGTTTTCAAAGAGTATCCGGATCAGTTTATCATAATGTTTATCGATGACATTCTGGCTTACTCCAAGAGTAAAGAGGAACATCTCATAATAGTGTTACAAACACTGAGGGAGAAGGAACTTTATGCCAAATTGAGCAAATGTGAATTCTGGCTTCACGAAGTGATTTTTCATGGACATGTGATATCGAAAGATGGGGTGCTTGTTGATTCGAGGAAAGTTGAAGCAGTGATACATTGGCATACACCCAAGACAGTGATAGAAGTGAGGAGCTTTCTAGGTCTGGCAGGCTATTATAGGAGGTTTATGGAGGGATTCTCTATGATACTTGCTTAGATGACGAAGTTATTGAAGAAGAATCAGAAGTTTATCTAGAGTGATAAAGATTAGAAGAGCTTTGAGGAACTTAAGAACATATTGACAAGTTCTCCAATTCTGACTTTGCCCACAGGAGATGAGAGTTATATAGTTTATAGTGATGATTCAAAAAAGGGTTTGGGTTGTATGTTGATGCTTCACGGTAGCTAAAGCCTTATAAGTTGAATTACCCGAATCATGATCTGGAATTGGCAGCAGTAATTTTTTCCCTAAAGATTTAGAGACATTATCTGTATGGTGTTGAGACAAAGATTTGTATAGATTATAAAAGTCTCAAGTATTTGCTAAGCCAAAAAGAACTGAATTGGAGGAGGAGAAGGTGGTTAGAGTTGCTTAAGGATTATGACCTTTTGATTGAATACCATCCCAGAAAGGCGAATGTGGTTGCAGATGCCTTAAATAGGGAATCCTATATAACTCATGTTTAAACAGTTTATCTACCGGTATTGGAAGAAATGGCTAAGCTTAGAAAAAGCTTAAAGCAGGAGGAACCAAATTGTATTCTTGCTAATTTTAGAGTTAGACCGATACTCAAAGAGAAGGTTAAGGAGTTACAGGCACAAGATACAGAATTGAACAACCTCTGAGAAGAAATTAACAATGGAAAGAAATTTGAGGTGGTAGTGAGGGATAATGGACCCGGGTAGCACCAGGATATATAGAGATCTGAAAGAGCATGCCTGGTGGAAAGGCATGAAGAGAGATGTAGCTGAATATGTGAGCAAGTGTTTAGTGTGTCAGCAAGTCAAGGCTGAATACTAGGCACCTTCTGGCAAGTTGAGGCCATTGTCTATTCCTAAGTGGAAGTGACAAAGGATAACTATGGATGTTCTGATGGGTTTGCCTAAAACTAGTAGGAAGCATGATGCCTTATGGGTCATTGTTGATTGGTTGATGAAGTCAACCCATTTTCTGGCAATTAAACAAACTGATTCTCCACATATGCTAGCAAAGTATATTCACGAGATAGTGAGACTACATGGGATTCTGGACTCTATAGTTTCTGACAGAGATCTTCGGTTTACTTCGAGATTTTAGGAAAGTATGCAAGAAGCTTGGCCGTGTACTTTAGTTGCAAAGTGGCTCATGAACTATTTTATTGTTTTACTATTTTGTTACCTTGGTCATGTTGATATGTTTTATAATTTTCTAACTTAACTTTTGACTATTTTGGTTGTTGTAAAAGATTATATGTATGAATTTTTGATACTGTTGTTGAGATTGCTTTGAGTTGAGATTGTCTTGAGTGGACTAGAGAGTCTTGAAGTTGTGATTGGATGTGAATATAGAAGTGTGTTTGAAATCGTTTACAGTTTTTGGGATTTTTAAAATACAGCCATTGTGCTGCCTAAATTTTTCAAAAAAAGGAAAAGAAGAATAGATATTCAGTTAGCATTTTATATTCGGATTAAGGATACTATGAGTGTCCTTAGCCCGGTTATACGGCGGTTGTCTTGGGCCCGATGTGGTACCGGGTTTTGACAATTAAATTGTATCAGAGCCAAAGTTTTGCATTTTCAAAAGTGTTATTTCTATTTTCAAAAAGTTCATGAGCCTTAGGAGTTGAGTTTAGGTGTCGAAAGTCTTTAGTCGGGAAGTTGAGTCTCAGATCGTTAAGTTGACGTCCTTAACGATCGGATGATTTCGACCTCGATCACAGTACTTATCGGCACTTCATGGGATGTTAGAGGTGGTATCAGAGCCGGTATCCGAACCGTTGTGGCAGCTAGGCTGGACCCCAAAGAGGGCTGGGCCCTAAGGCGGGTTGAGAGTGTGAGATCCCACATCGGTTAGAGAGGGAAACGAAGTATGCCTTATAAGGGTACGGATACTTCTCCCTTATAGACGTGTTTTCTATGGCCTAATGCACCGGATCCCATCGAAACTCTGAGGTTAAATGTGCTTGGCTGAGAGTAGTTCTAGGATGGATGATCTCCTGAGAAGGCCTCGGGAAAAGCAAAACCGTGAGGGCTTGGCTGGGCCAAGGCCTAAAGCAGACAATATCTGTAAACAGGTGATTTGGGGTGTTACAAGTGGTATCAGAGCCAGTATCCGAACCATTGTGCTAGCTCGGCAGGACCCCAAAGAGGGAAGGGCCCTAAGGGAGGGGTGGAGAGTGTGAGATCCCACATTGGTTGGAGGGGGGAACGAAGCACGCCTTATAAGGATGTGGATACCTCTCCCTTATAGACGCATTTTCCATGGCCTAATGCACTGGATCCCATCAGAACTCTGAGGTTAAATGTGCTTGGGTAAGAGTAGTTATAGGATAAGTGACCTCCTAAGAAGGCCTCGGAAAAAGCAAAACTGTGAGGGCTTGGCTAGGCCAAGGCCTAAAGCGGACAATAACTATAAGTGGGTGATCTGGGATGTTACACCAATGATACTAGTTCAAGTCTTCAAAGAGAGAGTTTATGGTAGAGGTCGAGGCAGCATAGATGGAAAAGGATGTGGAAGGAGTTCTTGAAGGTATGAGAGATCATATATTCAATGCTTTTATTGCAAAAGTTTTGACTATTATGCTTTTGAATGATACTTCAAAAATAAAACTGAGAATAAGGTGAATTTTATTAAAAAAGAAGATACTGTAGAAGAACTAATCTTATTGCTTGTTTATGAAAATAATAGTCATTATAACATTACTATATGGTATTTAGATACTAGTGCACTAAACCATAAGTGTGGAAGAAAAGAGTTCTTTGTGGAGTTTGAGAAGAAACACTATGGAAATGTTACTTTAGGGGATTTTTCTCAAAGACATATGCTAGGAAAAGGCAAATTTCTTATTAAACTCAAGAGTGGTGAGAATAAGCTTATCACAGATGTTTATTACGTTCTTGATATGAAAAATACAATTTTGAGCTTAGGATAATTGCTTGGAAAGGGGAATGATATGGAGATGAAAAAGATGGAGCTATTTGTTTGTGATAATAATGATGCTTTGATTGCTCAAGTGAATATGTCAAAGAATAGGATGTTTCCTTTAAAATTGTATGTGAATTAATCAAATTATTTACAAGCCTCAATTGATGATGACTCAACTCTTTAGCATCTTTAATATGG
>JANIHZ010000209.1:57956433-57967903 GCA_027478365.1 Erythroxylum rufum | reverse complement strand
TTAGCATTTAGTAAATATTCTATATAAAATTGATTCATAAAATTAATTTATCATACATAAATTATAATTATTCAATTTACGTAATCAAAATTTCAAGTTTTATGTATATAAGTGGTTCAGTTTCATATCCATATCTATTTCTGCTCTTATATTAGTGTAAGAAAATAAGTACATGAAACATAGAATTATAATCTTTCCCTGAAACGGTCATACTCATACCTCTTTTAACGTTAGATATGGTCATTGGATGTCTTGCGAATGATGTGGACTGGACGTGTTCTAATCTTTCCTAAGCTTTTCCTGCATCATTTAACAAAGCTCATGCCGTTAATGGAGATTGCTATTAGCTGGAAAAGCAAAATCTTTGTTCAGGAAACTCTTTCTTTTGGTAAGAACAGCTAGCAGGAAATTGAAACTCCCTTCTTTTTTGGTAAAGATCATCAGACGATTTTGATATGATCACACAGAATGAGCTGTTCACATTAATTTCTTCAATGGCATTTACTTCAATGGCATGCCTAAATCTAGGTGGCTATACGATGGCTTCCGCTATACTATTACAACACTTCTCCATTCCTGTAAGTTTTGATAAAAATGCATACGTTAGATTACCTCAATGCTCTTACGGGCTTTGAGCGGGTCAATAACTTGGCGTAGGACTCGAACTAATTAGCATTAGGAGAACTGACGCAACTCTCTTGGGTGAGTCCCATTTTAGAGATTTTAGGACAGTTCAACCACGAACTGTGTTTCCTTCAGACAGGATTAATGGCTTTATACAATGATATCAAATGACAAAGCACACCCTCTCTCTCTCGCACACGAGAGAGAGGAAAAGAAGAGAAGAGGAGAATTAATTAATTCAATCCCAAAATAGAATACCACAACATAGGTTTCGGTTAGACTCCTTTTATTGGAAACAAAAAATAATAAAACATTAGTGTCTTAATGCAAACTTCCTACTGGACCAAAAATTTGGTCAAATCAAATGAAAAGGAAGAAGAAAGCTGCGCCTCTTTCTTCACTTGCTTCATCATGATTTCCGCTACAATTAACGAAGATGCATGTTGTTGTCTCCTTTCCTTGCACAACTCATTCAAGCTTGATTTATTTATTTTCCTAACATTATCTCCCTTGAATTAAGCTGGTAGAAATTTATTATCCCTACTAATTTCTTCACTTTCTGAAACAACTCAAACTCTAATGGTTTAGTAAAAAAATGTACAACTTGTTCTTCAGTGTGACTGACAATAATTAATCACTATTTCTTTTCAATTACTAGCTCGTGAATTTTATTAAACCAAATGTCTATGTACTTGGATCACCCATGAAAAACTGAATTTTTGCACAACGCTGTTGTGGACTTATTATCACATAATAATTTTGAAGGAACATCTTGGTTTTGATAAAGTACTTCAAGCTTTTTTCTTAGCCATACTACATGTGTAGCACAACTAGTTGCTACAATGTATTATGCTTCAGCTATAGAACCACAAGTTATTTCCTTGAAGACCATGATATTGCACCAGTGCCACAGTGAGAAAATACGGCCTGATGTGTTTTTTCTTGTTTCTATATCTCCACCCTAATTATTATCTGTGTAATCTACAAAATTCACATAATTGATATTTGCTTAAAAAATTCCTTCATTCAAAGTACTTTTGGTATATCAAAAAATTATCTTTGCCCCTTCTAAATGACAGGTACTAAGCTCCCACTACAAGGAAAATGTTAAATTGCGACGGCTTATTATCGACGGTATTAAAACCGTTGGAAATACCGACCTAAAAAATGTATCCGTCGAAGAAGTTGGTTGATGATTTAGATGTTGCGACGGATCAATATTACGTCGCAAAACTTACGTGGAGGTTATTTACCGACAGCCAAATCGGTCGGTAACGTGGTCAGTAAAAACGTCGGAGTCGGCTTCTTTCTTTAAATCAAAACGACATCGTTTTGGTTTACTGATTAAACCCTCATATCCCTCTCATTTTTTCCTCTCCCGTGCGCAGATCACTTCTCCTCCCTTCGCCGCACTTGTGTTCTTCTCCGACGTTAGGCGTTTCTTCCACCTGCTTTATTCTTCATTCTTCTTCTCCCTTCCGCACCTGCTTCCTCGCCTCCTCTCCCTTCCGCACCTGCAACTTCTCTGTAGTTTCATCTTCGTTCTTCCTTCTCCAACGCCGCCGATGGCCGCCGAGTGGAGTGGCTTGTCGCCTCGCCGGCGTTGTGGTATCCAACGACAGGTAAGTCACTTCTCCTCCCTCTCCTTTGCCGATAGGTATGGATTTTGTTTTTAAATTTAAATGTTTTATTTGTTTTTATATTTAAATACAAATGTTGATTTATATTTAAATGTATATTCATATAAATGTTGATTTATATTTAAATGTTGTAATTGATTATCATGTGTAAATGTTCATCCGTAGGCTTTGTTATTGGTATAATGGTGATGTGTTTTAATTAATTTTATAATACCTGTGAAACCGAATGGCAGATCCATTTTCCTAAATACTTGTTCAAGGACAAGTATGCTACAAAAACATCAGTTTGTGGTAGATAATACTCTGCAAATTTGGTTGAAACTTACAAATGCTAGTCGCGTGCATTATTTTACGGCTGGAGTTAACTTATCTATAAATTAATTAAGTGTGTATGTACGAGTAAAGGAAGTGGATATTTTAGATTTTTAAATGCTTTCTTTCTTATTTGTTAGAAGTAGTTAGATAAGCAAATGTAAAAGATGTTTTTAAAAATAATATATAACAAAAATATTTTTAAGAACATAAATTAGAAGATATGTATGTTTATTACTAGAAACACACAAGTATCAACCACTTTATTTAACTGAAAGAATATACTCTTTTTATAAAATAAAAGAATATATTGAACAATAAGAATTCTCAATAGGGATACAAAATGAAGTGACGAGCTTACAACACATTGTTACTATAATTACCATTAACTTCAAGAGTTATAAGGAAATAAAGAAAAAAGGAAGTGAAGTAGAACGCATTTAAACTCTTAGCGTAGAAAACTACACTTATGTCCTTAATAAAACCATTAATTTAAAAAAATATCATTTTGAACTCAAATTTTTATACTAATAAGTTTTATCTTTAAACTTTGATTTTCATTGACACTTCTCTTGTTAAATTTATTTTTTTAATGTTATTATCAAAATGTCTCACTCTTAAACTAATGATAATAATAGTATTGGATTATCTAGACTTATACTCGTGTATTAATATAGTTTCAATAATGGTTCTTTCTTATGAGAAAGAAAATTCTCTCATTACTTTCTAAAACTTTTTTGAAATACCTTTTTAACTTAAACTTAATTTATTTCTTCTTCTTTAGTTACATTAATTTTAATTTAAAATTTTCTATTTTAACCAATAGTCTTAGGTATGGTAAGTCCAGGCTAATTAAACACCTATCAGATTCTCTCACTTTTAGAAAGTAATTAATAGATTATGGTGTCACTCAGGTAGTCCTTATCATCCTTTTTAGTCTGAAAAAACATATAATTTTCTTCCCTTTAAAGTATGAGGTAACCTTCACCCTCTCTTAAAACATCAACCATTTCCCCTTTGTTCTCCTAAATTAGACTCCTCTCAATTTCAACAATCTTATCTACTGAATTTGGATTATTGCATAACTCTAACTCAGCCCCTTACAAACACCCCTCCCTATTGTACCTTCTACTTTTGGATATTAACTTCTTTGAAGCTCAACTCTACACCCTTCTCTTTTCTTTACCCTAGGGTTTAACCCTTTTGATTTTGACTAGCTTAGCTTTTTCAAACCACTTGGTTTAATAAAAATAACATAGTATCACTAGTATGTGATAACACTCTATTTCACAAACTAAGATATTTTCCATCTAAAGCTAGAGAAGGCAGAACTGTTGTTTCCCTCCACTAGAGATTTTACAAATTGGAGCATCTAAATGGACTTCCAACTTAGTAGGCTACTTTGTAAATAGAGATTGGTATACCTTAAAATGTAAGTTTGAACACATACTAATTAGAGGAAAGATGATCTCAATGATATTTTTTAGTAAATGAAAATAACCTTTTTCTTTAAGTTTAACTCAAAGTCTAACATGATAAAAATATTAGAGGCAGGGTTATGAAATATCAATAGTAAGCCAATGTTCTTGTAGACATAGCCAGTTGGAAAAATCTTTCAATATGGAGAATACTAGGAGGTAATGGAAGAAAATGTTCAAAAAGCTCATAAATGGTGACTTAAATCCTCGTAATGCTAAATTTGGGAAAGGCTTACTTACTAGTGAGAAAAAAAGGATGAAGATAAAAAAAATACATCATTGAGGAAATAAGAAGAATGTAAGGCTATGGAGACACCCCTCATAACTAGATACAATGAGCTTGAATTTATATATTAACTAGTACTTACTAACATCCATCATTAGAGGATTTTGTTTTAAAAAGAAACTAGGGAAGAATAGTAAGGAAAGGATACTAATAATCCTTTATAATGTTTATTAATAGTTGTAATATTAGAGAGATTAATTGCCCCAAAAAATAATAATTGCTTTAAGAATTTTTATTTAAGAAGAAATTATTTTATTATTCTTTCATATACAAAAATAAAAGCTAACATACTATAACATAGCCTTTATTTTTTTTATAAACGAAGTGGGTGACACTTTAAAATCATCAAAATCACCATAACAGAAGGATCGTAGTGGCTTACTATCAGATCCACCTAACTTATTGCTAACACTCTGATCAATTTTTATATTGCTAGGTAACTATTAGTAGTACTAATACAAGAATGAATATCATATTCATATATGATGAAAATGTGGAATTATATAATAAAACCCTTTGGGGTGATCTTATTAACATACAACTTGATAACACAATCTTGTTGGGTTATGTAATTATAGTTCCCTGAAAATTTAGTGTATTTACATATAACTTATTCTTCGTCCAGTTATTTTTTTATAATGAAAATATTTATTATTAATAAAATAAAAGAGTTTGGTTTTATTTATATGAGCATAATATAACTAGTCATAAGGTACCAAGATTCTTTTGTAAGTAATATACATATATATGGAGATGCATAGGAAACATGTATATTATTAGAATCTAAATTAGTTGATTCACAGTAGAATAATCAAGTTGGCTGCTTGATTATATTTTAGACTGCAGTGTTGTGATTTATCTCCAATGTAAGTAAAGGAGTTCACTTCAAGGAAATGACGAGTTTCCTATCATGATAGTAGTTGACTATCAATAATGGCACTATTAAATGAATATGAAATCACGTATGTTTTTAAAGAATAAAGTAGGTCAATTCTTTAATCTTAAAACATACACTTTAGCATTATTTTATTACGAATCACAATCTTGATCAGTGGTGAACTCATGTATGTTTCATTATAATTCTTGATATGATCGAAATGTATTTTTACAGAGTTTCAATCTAGTGTCTGCATGTTGGAATTGTTAATTGAAATATGTTTTAGGGAACATTAACTCAAATAAAGAGTTTATAGTGATATTATCACTTCTAGATAATTTACAGAGAATGGTGATTAAACTGGCGCCAGTTGTTTGATGGACTAGCTACCCATCAAGTCTTAATACCAATATGAGATCTTGTGGGTTAATCACCATATAGAACGAAGCGGGAGATTTATAAGGAAAAACCAAAATAAGGACAAAACGGTAATTTTACCCTTTATTGTGCTGATGGCTATAATATGGTTCATAATAGAGTTTACAGTTGGACATTTAATTTGAAACATGTGTTCTCATAATATTTAGTAATTCAAGAGTTCAGCTAATTGTCTTTAGTGGAATGACATTTAGTTAATAAGTTAGAATTAATTCTAATGAGATTAAATTAATTCCGGGCTTATCGAAGCTTGAATTATATAAGTCCAATTAGATTCCCCACTTGGCTTTAAGGAAAAGTTATCAAGCAAAGTAAGAAAAACAAATAGAGATTATCGGAAAGAAAATAAAAAAAAGAAAGGACCGAATTAGATTTGGAATAATAATACTGCAGCAATTTTAATTAAGAGTTAATTAGACTGGAATTTAAGCCTATGATTAAATGTTAGGCTTATACTAATTAATTGTTAATTAGAAGCCCAAAATGAACATTTAATATTGGGCTGGATTATGGCTTTATTTGATTAATTAGATTAATTAAATTGAAACAGTATTTGTAAAGACAAAAGGAGGGCAAAATTGAAATCTAAAATGATGTAGATTTCAATTTTATATAGCTAAATGGACAGCTGCACATTTAATATTAAATTGCTAAATATAAGGTGGGTTTTTTATCATGCTTCATCATCATTAAATGGTTTAATGGTGTCCTCATTAAATGGTTTAATGGTGTTATCATTAAATGGTTTAATGATTGTCATTTAATGTTGGCATGTAGAAAAACATATAAACCTTTTAGCATTCATTTGATTAAAGAAGGAAGTAGTGCATTTGTTGCCCTCTCTCCCTTCTTTCATTTTTTAATTGAAAATGAGAGTGTCTTATTTTTGTATTTTTGTTTTTGTCTTTTCATCTAGCCATATTAAACCAATGAGAATGTCTCATTTATTGGACTCTCTTTCATTTTTGATTAAAAAGAATGAAGTGGTGCATTGATCTTTTTTTATTCCCCCCTCCTTTCTTTCATGATCTAGCCGAAATTAGGAATGAGAGTGTCTCATTTTGGTTCTTTCAGCTAGTTGATCATAAAAGGAAAACCTCTACAATATTTCTTCTCTTTCCCACCAAAGGATCTTGTTAACCAAGTTTTCTATGGAGAACAACTGGTAGATCGGATAGGTTAAGGATATAATAGCGAGGAGAGGATACAATAGTGAGGAGTTAAAGCTGTAGCAAAGGAGTCTGTAAAATTTTGATCATGTTCTTATGTTATTTATTTTCCTAATACCGTATCATGTATGGATTAAAACATGTTGATTTGGTTATCATGCTTCCGTTGTATTTTGATTTCGGAAAAAGTTTTTGAAATCTACCGTTTAACCAAATCTAGTATGATATTATTTTTCGATCCAACATAGTAGTCTAAAAAGAACTTAAATTGTTAAGGTAAACTTATATATGATGCCCTTTACCCATAGAAGGTTTTAGAAGGAGAACCATTCACTAGAATGATGTAAGAATCAAAAGATACATAAGCTTGAATCCATTCCATAAAAATTTTTAGAAAGTCAAAAAACTAAAGGCAATGAATTATAAAACCCCAATCGAAAGAACCAAAGGCTTTTGTGAAATCAACTTTCATTGATAAGATCCTAATTGAGTCCTTTTTGTCATATAATCTTTAAAAATTTACTTTACTAGCACAATATCGTCCCTAATGGACCTTACAGAGATAGAAGCTCCCGTACAAGGACTTATGAGCAGTTTAAGAGCTTCCTTCAGTTTATTAGCTAAGAGCTTTAAGATCACCTTATAAATTGTGTTACAGTAGGAGATAAGACATTAAACATGCATGGAATTAGGGTTCTTAGTCTTTTGTACCAAATATACATAAGTTTTATTAAGCTTTTTGAGAAGTTTCCTGGTCCTGAATAATTCTTGGACAACTTCAATTACTAATTCTCTAGTCAAGCTCTAAGTTTTTTAGAAAAAGAAAGCACCTAATGAGGTGGCTTTCTACTCTTGGCTCATAGAATGGTTAACAGAGTTTCAAATTTTATGAAGAAAATTTGTTGATTGAATTCTTCCCCAAAAGCTTCTTCTAGAAATTAGATGCAATTACACTTATTCGTGTCTTATCTCCACACATCTTTCCTTCATCAATAAAACATGCTTTTTTTTCAAGTTTCTTCAAGCTAAAATGGAATTGAAGAATATAGAGTTGTTATCACCTTCAATAAGCTAATTTACTCTTGCCTTCTACTTCAAAAGTGAATTATAAGCTTAAAGAGCCTAAGTGTACTCCGCAAGGCTCTTACCTTCCCTAATTTTTAACTCTTATTTAAGCGAGTCCAAGATAAATTTTCTTTAGAGAATCCCCAGTTGCCTTAAGGCTAAATTTAGTATTTGTATAGACTATAAGCTAAAATAGTTTTAATCCTTTTTTGATAGCATTAATCTTCCGCATAAGTTGGAAAGCTTTACACCTCACTACACTATGATTTATGCCAACCTAGACAAAATCCTCAAACACTTCTATTGAGGATAAAAAATCAAAGAATCTTAATGGTGCTTTGGGAGCCAAATAAGAGGTAAAATTGAGTACTTCAATAATTAAGTGATCTGAAGCTGGAGAAGCACTAAAATTAGGAAAGAAGCCTACGAATTGACTCGACTAGGAATCATTCAACAACATGCTATTCACTTTTTTCCTAATAAGTCATTCTTATTATTGATTATTAGATTAGGCAAATAAAATCCTATATAATTTAGATCCAATATTCCCAACTGATTTATCACTTAACATAACTCATTTGTTAGGTTTTTAAAATTAGGTCTCACTCCTTCAGCTTCATTTAAGTGAAGGACATAATTCAAGTTACCATTAAGCAATCAAGAGCCATGAACCCCTCCCGGCACCTACTTGATATCTTCTTATAATTTATGTCTCTAAAAGGTTAGGTTAGTTGCATAGATGATAGAGACCTCAAAGGGGGTATTAAAATATTCAAAACAACATATGAGATAGATTAATTGATCAGTGCAAACTAAGATAATAGTTTGTACTAAAGAAGGATCAAACACCACCACAATTATGCCATTAAATTAATGGGAGTGCTTTACATGAAGAAACCACTTCGAGCTCAAAAATTTCAAACTCACGAAAATCATATTGGCATTTATTTTTGTTTCCAAAAGACCAAGGTGTAATATCCTAGCTCGATGATTGTACTGTGTAATGTGTTGTATATGCATTTTATAGAGTATGATATATTTATGGTTTACTAAAGTAATTTAAGCGTTTAAATGTATTATTAAGGTTATAATGGACATCACGGATCAACCAGAGACAGTTCTAGACTTGACCAAAAATTTCTCAGAAAATTTTTGAAAACTCCAAAAAGCTCCAGAATTAGGATTGGAGTCCATAAGAACTAAATGGATCAAAATGGAGGTTGTTTGAATAGAATTCGGGTAATTTGAAATTATTGGACTAAAATGCCCTTTTTAGAAAATAATGGGTATTGATGATTTTAAACCCATTCAAAATTTTTAAAAATATTCAATCAATAAGAATTGACCTTAATTAGAGTATTTCATGGTCAATTTGAAAATAAAATAGTTATGGAATGTTGTGTTTAATTCGGTTAGTTGATGAATTAAATTCAATAAAGGGCAATTTGGTCTTTTTACATGTCATTAATTGGTCATTTTACATGGTGTTAGTGGAAGAATGAGTCATTAGAAGAGAACCAATAGGAAGGTGAAGTGTGGAATCCATTAAATGAGCATTAAAAAGAAAAAAGCAAGACTTCTGTCTTCATTTGAACATAAAACGTGAGAGACCAAACAAAAGGGAGAGAAGAAGGGACATCTAGCCAAGGAGGGAGAAGAAGAGTGCAGCTACCATTTTTCATGGTTTTGAACATAAATTGGAGAGATCTTGATCAACTAGAGGTACTCATCAAATACAATGAGATTGGAAGATAAATTAGTAAGTTTTCCTAACCTAAATTTCGAGTTTTGAGGCTTTTTAGTAGGATAGATTTATTAATATAAATGATGAATTTTGACTTGCCATGGAGTAGATAGTAAGTTTGGAAGCATTTAAGGGATGAATATGACAAGACAAAGAATTATGCTTAGTGAATGTTTGTATTAGGTTCTAGGATCACTTGAACTAGACATCTTGTTTTAACTATAACTTGGACTACAGACCTCCAAATTGGGTGATTCCAATTTTATATAAAACATAAGATGTATTACTAAAAATATCTAAAAGAGACCTAGACCTAATTCAGGATAAATGATATTGGAATTTGAGATTTACAATGGTAACCTGATACTGCCCCTGTGTTGAAACATCTTGTGATATTTGGTACATTTTTCATGATTTAGACGTTGAAATGGCATGATGTTTGATGATATTGAAACTAGAGACATAGGGGAGCAAATTTATAGAAGACTCAAAACCTAATTGGAACGTTTTCTCTGTGAAATTAAGGAACAAGTAGAGGTATATATTCTGGACATAGGTCATAACCGTGACTCATGACTCATGATTGCAATATGGTGAATTAAATTGGGTGAAATTGTGTTTTGAAGGAATTGTTAAGTTAGAATGGGTAACATATGGCATTTAAGTTACTTTTGAAGTTAGATTTGAAAATGGTGACCAATAGGTTAGCTTACGGAAGTATGTAGAAATAAGATTAGCATGCGTGTTACATGATTAGATACAAATCTTGAATTCGGTTAAACTGAATATATAGTTTTAATGCCTAAGCAAAATGCATTTTGTGTATGTAAAGTAGAGTCACCAGACACTGAGTGTGCTTGGCAATAAGTGTGCAAAACTGTGAGTGTATTTTAACTGTTTTAAATGATTAAATTCTTTGCAAAAGAATTAATGATATGTGAGTGTATTTTAAATGCTTTATATTACTTAATTCTTTGGAAAAAAATTGATGACATATGAGTGTCTTTTAACTATTTTATATGACTTAATTCTTTGTAAAAGAATTGATGACATGTGAGTGTATTTTAACTATTTTATATGACTTAATTCTGTGTAAAAGAATTGACGACATGTGAGTGTTCTTTAAATTGAGTTTATGCAAATGGTTTTATGCAAATGATATTTTACAAGTGAATATTGCTAGAATAAGTGTATGTTTTGGTAATATATAAGTTTTATATTGCAAGTTAAATTTTATATGATTGGGAGTTACATTAAAATAATTTACTTATCAATCCTCCCATACTTGATTTAGAAAATAAGATGAGTTGTAAATGTAAGAGGTGCTTTTACCTATCGTACACCGGTAGGATTTATACATGTCATTATACTGGTATATTTATAGTGGTTGACCTACTACGGGTAAGTGATGTAGAACGAGCTCTGTAAAAAGTGGTTAACCAGTCACGGGTAAGTGATGCAAAACTAGCCTCGTCAATTGTTACAGGTAAGTGATGCAGAACTAGCTCCGTAACTACCGGTTCATAGTGGTTAACCTATTACAGGTAAGCGATGCAAAACTAACTCTGTAAATAGTAGTTAATTAGTCGTGGGTAAGTGATGCAGAATCAGCTCCGTGACTTCCTAGTGTACCATATAGTAAAGAAAGTAGTGGTGGGCTATGTTGAGTAAGGAAAGTCATGAAAATAGTAATTCTACCACTATTTATGTTAAAAGTGATTTGAGAGGTACTGTGATCGCGGCTCGTCGTTCGATCTAGGATCGATCCTTGGAAACCGGTCAAAAACAATTAAAATTCCAAGATTGCAGTATAAACTGAACCTCGGGTCGTCTCACT
>JANIHZ010000209.1:57941998-57952485 GCA_027478365.1 Erythroxylum rufum | reverse complement strand
AAAGGATTTATTGTTTAACAAGCTCCTTCTATTTTTAAATTACTTTAAAAGGATTTATTGTTTAACAGGTTCCTGTCGTTTAACATGCTTTATCATTTGATAAGCTCTTATTATTTTTTATCTTTAACTAGGAACCGTCTATTATATGAATTTAAAGTGCTTGCAAATTTTTTTAAGTCACATATAATTCACCCCGCTCTTGCGTGTGTTTGCTTTATCATTTGGTATCAGAGCGAGGTTTCACATTTATTGTGTTTTACAACATATGATAGATCATGACAAACAATTTGAAAAGCCTTGAAGGATAATTTGTCTCAAAGCTTCCTTATTTCAATGAAAACAACTACTCATACTGGAAAGAGAGAATAATAATCTATCTCCAATCTGTAGGTATTAAAGTCTAGCAAGCCATCAGAGTTGGAGCTACACTTCTCGCTATAGAAAACGTAGAAGTATGGTCTGATGCCAACAAAAGAAATGCACAACTAAACGTCAAAGCAAAATATTATATGATCTATGCACTTTCTCCAAAAGAATACAAAAAGATATCCTACTGTTCTATAGCAAAGGAAATGTGGGATAAACTACAAGTCAACTTTGAAGGAATGAATGAGGCAAAGAAACATAGAATAAGCCTTTTAGTGCATCAATACGAAACTATTAGCATGAAATGGGAAGAAACAATAGATATACAGCCCTACACTTCCAAATAATTAAGGTTAGGAGCAAATCCTTTCCATAACTTATAAGGGGTTTTGATTAAATTTTTGTGAGAATTTTATTAAGAATAAAGTATGCAAAAATTACTACTCCTCCCTCCCCCCTTTAAGTGTTCAATTTTTCCTCTCAGCTACACCATTTTGTTAGGGCATAAAGATGCTTTAAAGCACTAGTATCCAACACCCAGGTAGTTTTGTTCTCCACCAAGTTAGCCTCCACAATTACAACAACTATAATTTCATCATTTTTAGCAAGATTGGCTTGGGCAACAAATTGAATATCATGCTTCTAATCTTGGTTTTGTTGGCCTTTACAATGATAGCATTGATATGCCTTATGACTTAGTTTGTCATAGACATAGTAGGTTGCCTTCTTCTCTGAATTCCTCCATCACCATTCTTAAACTAGTCTTGGTTTTTCTATTTTCCATCCTTTTGATTATTCTTATCATTACCTTTGAACTTGTCCTTAGAAGTACCAGTAAAAGACTTAATTAAGTTAGCTTTAATAGAAATAGAAGAAACAAAATTGAGCTTATCTTTAAGGGTTTTAGCCTCTTTAGTTCTTATGTGATTGATCAGCTCATAGGGATCTATGTCTTTCCTCTTGTGCTTCAATTAATTTCTATTATCACTTCATATGGTAGAAACTTCTCTAATAACGCATTTGCCTACTATATCTCACACATCTTTATGACCTCACTTAAAACATCAACCAATAGGTTTTCATATTCATGACTTGCTCCATCATTGGCTTGTCATCCACCATTTGAAATTCTAACCAATTTCCCGCAACATATTTTCTCTTTTCAGGATCATTTGCCTCATACTGCTTCTCTATAGTGTCCCTAATGTCCTTAACATAGTTTTTATTCACAAAAAGATTAAATAGATAGTTAGTCATATAGTTTAGCAAATGCCCTCTGACTATTCTCTTATCTTTTTCATGCTTCATTCTAGCTTCTTCTTATGCCTTTTTAACCTTGTCAGTGAGGGACGTAACAGTGGGATTAGTAGGAGTTTCATAGGTTGTGGCTTTAATAGATGGAAGATCAGTAATACATAATTTACTTCTAGTTGTTCAAAGAAAATAAATTTTTTTAAGACCAACAATTGTAATTGTTTCCATCCAAGAATTTGAGTTTAAAAAGTTCAGTGGTAACACAATTAGTCCTCAAACTCGTTCACTCAACACTGAAGACTTGCAACTCTCAGAAATGCAATCATCCAGAGAAAATCTTATCAAGTTAGTAGAAATCTCTATATGTCTGGAAAGAATGACTGGTAAAATCAATATACAAAATCATATCAAACGCTCGAGAAGAATTTGTGGGTGAAGCTAAACATCGTGGAGGCAAATCTAGAGAACATTTATACAATTCGCCAAAAATTATGGAGATAAATTTGGAGGCATTGCAAATATCCAGTCAAAGAATAACTCTCTAGTCCGGGCTAGATCTAGCCTTTTACTAAAATACACAGGAACAAGCTATTCAAATCTTGGCAAATACTCATCTCGATATAAAGACTAAAAACTAGTTTATACCCATCAAATTAGGACAAGAATACAACATATAGGATGGAAAATGCTTTAATTAAACAAATAAAGGAGGGGACTTAAAAACCATTTATCCAACAAGATATACTTCCTAATGTATAAATATTACACAAAAGATTAATTCTTTGTGATCATCTACAAAAGTATAAAAACTTCTTGTAGCAACAATATTTTTGAGTTTGTAGGCTTATATTTCTTATAACATGAGAACTTTTGAGTATTAATAGTTTCGTTCTTTTTTTCCTTCAAATATGAAATTTTCTTTACTTCCTCTTACAAAATAAAAATGATTATATCTGCCTTTCTCCTTAATAAATGCATTAACAAATTGTAAATTTATCTTGTGTAAGTATTATTATTATTATTATTATTTACGTTCTATCATAATTAATTACAACCATGGACGGTTCAGGTTGACTATATATAATGTACAACTCTCTACAGCTTCATTAAGACCTTATCATTTCAACCAATTAAAACATTTTAAATCCTTTTACTGATTTATTTTGCGAAGGCAATGCTAGCTTTATATTCTGTTTAAGTAGTTTTATTTCTGCGATGATATTTACTTGAAATATTGTAACTTTTAACCTTGTAAGTACAAGCTTAAAAGTAAGATCTTGGAACTGATCCCATAGCAACCCCGATTTACCCTTTTTGCCTTTTGGAAAAGGAGAGTACTTTACGCATATATATGATGTTAAGTTCAATCAGAAACTTTTTTCCAAAAAACTTTTGAAAGGTTCCTTTTAATTCCATGAATTATTTTGTTGCTAGAGTCACGAAATGGAAGAGAGGAATAAAACCTGCTTGCACGTCAACAACTGTATGACTCTGACAGGAATCCTGGCATTATCTTCTAAATTAGCTCCAACTTTGACTTCAGGGAAGACATTCCCTTCGTGCCGTCACGAAGCCCAGCTTCCTGAATTGCACTCTCAGCACATACCTCAGGTAGTGAGCACTATATAAAGGTGAGAGGAGTCCAGGTCAGTGGGGCATCGCGTTAACATCAAGGAGTTGGGAGAAAGTATAGAGTTAGGATCATCAAACAAGAAACGACCATGGCTTCTTTTTATAGTCCATGGACACTTGTGATCTTCTTTTTGGGATTAACAACTATGATCATCGGCAGGACAACCGGTGCCGGTTATTCTACGCCCGTTTTCCAGCCGAGTCAATGGGAACTCGCTCATGCAACGTTTTATGGCGATGAGACTGCCTCCGAGACCATGGGTATACAATAATGTAGTTTTGTGTCCATTATATGTGGCTTGAAAAATTGTATATTTTGGCTTCCTAGCGAAAAAAGGATTAATTGTGGGCTAATAAACTTATAGGAGGAGCTTGCGGGTACGGGAATTTGTTCCAAAACGGCTATGGAACAGATACAGCTGCATTGAGCACAGGATTGTTCAACAACGGTTATGCTTGTGGAACTTGTTACGAAATTCAGTGTGTACAATCACCCCATTGCTTCAGCGGGGCATCATCTACAACTGTAACTGCTACCAATGTCTGTCCTCCTAATTGGTCCCAAGACTCTAACAATGGAGGCTGGTGTAACCCTCCTCGAGTTCACTTCGATATGTCCAAGCCTGCATTCATGAAAATTGCAGATTGGACGGCCGGCATTATCCCAGTAATGTACCGCAGGTATTTAAACCAACAACTGTATTTCTTTTTTTTATACCTTGAAGGAACTAATATATAATCGGACGGTTTGAAGTTAATAACATGGAGAATAAAGAGAACAGCATTGTTCGCAAGAGATATAATTCAAGTAAAAGTTACCTTAGAAGTGATAGAATTTATAAGTTTGATGAAAATTATGATCCTTCCCAATTGATCTTAAAGATAGGGTTCTCACGTTGGTCTAACATAATCAAGATTTATTCTTGAAATACTTTATATTAGGGAAGGAATATATCTAAACATATACTCCTTAACTTATATTTAACATTAAATTGATAAGGAATTGAAGTTTTTAGCTTACCTAGAAAATAAATATTGTAATTTTTTTTCTTTTAATCAATTTGTTTTTCAACTTTATAATTTAGAATAAATAGAGGGAGAAAAATGACCCTTAAGCCTAAGTTTAAAGAAAAGCTTGAATGTTATTAACTGTATGTGATACAGAGTGCCATGTGCGAGACCAGATGGACTTAGGTTCACATTCCAAGGAAATGGGTACTGGTTGTTGGTGTATGTGATGAATGTAGGAGGAGGAGGTGACGTAGCTAGCATGTGGGTGAAGGGGAGCAAAACAGATTGGATAAGCATGAGCCATAACTGGGGAGCTTCATACCAGGCATTTGCTAGCCTTGGAGGCCAAACTCTGTCTTTCAAGCTCATTTCTAAAACAACCAAGGAGACCATCTTTGCTTGGAATGTTGCTCCTTCCAACTGGAACGCAGGATTGACTTACAAATCAGATGTGAACTTCCATTGATGTTTCAAGTTCACATACGACTCCTTATTCAATTCCACCCTTTTCACCTCCAAGGCCTTTCTTTTCACGGCCCACGTTTCATTCTTTGTTGCGACAATAGTTTCTTTGTGATGGTACGATCAGCCTCAAGTTACTTGATCGCATTCTTTTATGTTAGTCAATACTTAGTTTGACGGTATGCGATTTATTATAAACAGTAAGCCATAGATCTTTTTCAAAGTTATACTTTTGACTTTTTTCAATCATGTTACTGCAGAGCCTAAAGCTTGCCACTTTCATGCCAAATTGCTTGTGGTTCTCTTAAAAGAAAGTTCTAACTTAAAGTTAGTGGTCGCGTGATGTAAATGACTACTTTACATGGGGTTTCGTTCCATTGTTTAAAAATATTTATCTTTTAATAAAATCAACCATTCATATAAGATTAAAAACATTTAACTTCAAAATTATCACATCGAGAAGACAAGAGATCTTTTTATGTAAAATACTATTCCTAACATTTGAAACTAATGAAAAGAAAAAGAATTAGAATTTATATTAGTAAGCCTGTGAAGAATGTTTAATTGACAAAAGTCTATAAAAAGATAGGTTTTTTGGGTTACAAAATCTCATTTAACAAAAATATGATATTATATTTGCGTATTGACAAGATGATAAAATTCACTTTCTAAAAATTTGATCAACACAAATTTTTCAAATTTTATCTCAATAAAAATAATTTTTGAATAAATATATGTGTTAAAGTAAAATGACAGTAATTAAAAGAATTATCTTATGTGGAAAACTAAGATATTAAAAACATGAAAAGAGAAAGAAAAAGAAGAACAAATCATTTTCAAATCCCCGCATGGAAAGGTGGAGAAAACAATTGGAAATGGTCATGGTAAAGTAGCGGAACGTGAGACCCACAAAGTTGTGAGGTGGGGGACAAGTCATCAATCACCAGTGAGTATTCAAAGCCAAAGCACGCTTGCATGGCTCAAAATGTGACATCAACCCCACTCTCCAAATCATTCCTCCCACCCCACCTCAACCCCTTTATACCTCTTACTACCACAAACTTAAGCTTTTCTCTTGTATTACTTCGTATCTGGCTCACTCCAGTGCAGGATTGGTAAGCTTAAAATAAGCTCTGTGTCCGATTTAATTGTAGTTTCCTTTTTGGAAGTTTTGGCCTTATTTAATCTAAAATTAAAAAATTTTTTAAATTTTAAATTAAAATTTCCTGGATTTGAATTTCCTCAGTTAATTTTAAAGTCAAAATGCTAACTATACACGAAAAGGGGAAGTTCGCTCCTCTTCCTCTACTAAAGTCTAGATTTCAAAGCCTTTTGACATTTAATGCAAAAGAGAAGGTTACCCGTGTAAATTATTTTATTTGCCATCATATCATTTGCTGTTGCTATAATAATTCTCCTCCACTAATTGTGGCATTGTCCACTCCTGAAAAGATACGGCCCATCTGTTCTTAACAATTAGCCAGTAAGATACCTCATCAAATCTTCTGTATAGGATATTTTGTTATAGTTATTTTTATTAAATTTTATCAATATATTTACGTGAGGTTCACAAAAATATATAAATTTTCATCAAATTTTATATTAAATATTCTGTTTTAATTATTTTTTATTTACATATTTACATAAGTTCAAGTAAATAAGAAAATGAGATTTAATAATATAAATCGACTGTAACTAAAACTTACAGTAGATCTAATCTCTCATGGGTGCATCTCCCGAAGGCTAAAGCTGAAACAATTTTGAATTGTTTTAAGACAAACCATCCTTTCCTGAGTGCTCCATTTCCATGTTAGGCGGAAAATGAGGACAGAACTCATTCTCACTGGAGTCTTTTGCTGTCAAAGCCTTGTTCTTTTCAAATTTATACCTATCCATTCATTTTGAAATGAAATATTCAAAATATTCTTAAACGTTGATGATTGCATTGAACTATTTATTTCTATAGAGAATCTAGGTTCATAGATCTCCTAATTAGTAATTGAGAAGAAGAATAAGGAAGTGCTTAGTTTGCTAGTATGGTAAAAAAAAAGTAAAAAATAAAAAATATGCTTGGTTATATATTATGATTAGATGAAAAGTGTTTTATATCATCTTTAGGAGGAATACTGCGTATTTCCAACATAGTGAAGAATAAAAGTTATTTTTATTCTTTACTATATTCGTTATAAGTTTTATTATCATTTTCTCAAGAGAACCGAGCACACTAATTATATCCAAATATTTTTTAAAATTCTATTTTTAAATTTATTTAAGTAAAATTTTTGTTTAACATCAAATTTTAATATTTCAAATATTGAATTTTGTCAAGGAAAGGCATACATTTTGCATGTATATTATATACATATATATAATCCATTGGAAGTATAATATATATCTAATCATATAAAACGTCTGTCGCCAAATTTCGCATTCAAGTTTTAGAAATGATCTGTCTATATAAATATTTGCGAGTAACCATCTATTACTTGCTTTTAATCCTGTCTAAAGCATTCTCCTCTTCATATACGTTCCCACGCACGCCATCCAAAGCTTTCCCACTTCGCATCTCCATTCGTTATCCTTCCTGAAGTAGCTGACGATCTAGAAACTATTTCCAAAGAAATCAAAACTCCTGCTTTCCAGTAACCAGCCACAGAAAATTGTAAACAACTCTACAACCACATGGGCAATCTCTTCTATCATCATGTTTTAGTAGTACTTCTGTTCGCATCTGCGAGAATTGAAGCTCAGGGGATAAAATCTGCTCGTCTTCTTGATCTTCTCATCAGAAACTACACGTTCAAGTCCTATGACATACACATCAGAACTGGAAAGATACACGCTGTACGATTACCAGCAAACTTCTCGGGGATCGTAGTTGATACAGCGAGCTTTCGATGTGGAAGTCTACGACGGTATGGAGCTCAGGTAAAGGAATTCCATCTGGGCGTCGGTGTAATAGTGCAGCCATGTGTACAGAGAGTCATTGTAATCAGACAAAAGTTAGGATACAATTGGTCTTCTATATACTACGATAACTATGATTTACCAGGGTATCAGCTTGTGTCGCCTATTTTAGGCCTATTAGCTTACCATGTTGGTAATGGTGCGAATTTTAGCGACTCTTTGGAGCTTCGAATTCATGCTGGAGAAACACCAATAAGCATAGACTTCAGGAATACAGGTACTTCCAATATATCATCAGGAAATGACAGAATTCTCTGTGCCAATTTTGAAAATGATGGTAAGGTGACATTAAAAGACCTGGAATCACCAAACATTTGTGTGACTACAAGACATGGACATTATGGTTTGGTGATTAAGACACCTCCTCCGCTGGAATCAACAAGAAAGGATATCAGCACGTGGAAATTGGTGGTTGGGACATCCATTGGGACCGTATTGGGTGTCTCTCTGTTGGGGTTGCTGCTGGTGGCCATGTTTGTCAAGGTGAAGAAGAAAGCAAGGATGGAGGAAATGGAGAGAAGGGCTTATGAAGAGGAAGCTTTGCAAGTGTCAATGGTTGGCCATATCAGGGCTCCTTCAGCTTCCGCAACCCGGACAATGCCTACTATTGACCATACGTAATTTACCTTACCCTTCTAGATGATCATCAGTTGTTCTCTCCATCATGAACATTATTCTTTCTGTATTACTAGTTGACAAATAACAGGTGCTTGGTCTTCAGATTAAGCATACATTCAATCAAATTTTGCGAGTTTAACTGACGCGACTCTTGTTTCCCCAGTTCTGTCTTATTATTCGTTATTTTGCCCTTTTAAATCATTCTTTATTCCAGCTTCTTTTCCCTTTTCTGGATCTTTGGTTCGAACAACAAACTTCGGTGTTTAGTTACTTCGGAGAAATTCAGACCAAGTGAAGATTGATATTTCAAATAAGTACATATAGTTCTCTTTTCTTTCATATGTTAAATTAACTAAGAGTTTGTCATCCACTCAAGATCAATTAATTAAAGACTAATTGAAGATAGATATGTCAAATATCTGTAATAAATTATCTTCCTCTTTTCTTTGACACATTGAAGTTAATAAAAGTTTTAATCATCTGTTTAAGATTAATTATAAATTTATATCAATAGAGACAATAAAAAACTAACTCATTGATTTATGAATATGCTCATTAAAATTTTAATCAACCTATATCAAAGTTTTTAATAACAAATATACTAAAAATTTATTCTCTTTTTAATATTTATAACTCTTAATTAACTAGTTAGAGTTATAATGCTTAAGCAAGTTTACAAGGTTTAATAATTGCTTATAGTAAATTTATTGACATTCTACTCACAAGTTTAACATATACCTGGCTAATAATAATAATAATAATAATAACAACAACAACAACAACAACAACATATTATTTTCTTTATCGAACTTTTGTCCAATTGATTAGATTCTTTATTAAAATACTTTATTATTCTTATATTTGACCAAATTTATTTTTCTTAACCTTACTTTTAGGAATGAATAATTAATAAAAGTCCAAATAAAATAAAAATTAACATTATCCCCTTTTGTAAAGTATTCATTGTTATATTTGTAGTATACAATAAAACTTAAGAGAATAAAATAAAACTTGTATGTTAAATTGCTACAAAAATTTTTATGTGAAATTGTAATAAAATATACTTATCTCATTTGTTGGTATCTATTTCTCAAAATGTTATGCTAAATTGCAATATGTTTTTATTTATCTCACTTGATGCTAAACTATAATTCTTGTGGGATTAAAACTTTATATGTATATATCTTATAAATTCGCATGTAACTTGAGATATATGAATGTTTCAAGAGACATATAATTAAGGTTGAACTGTAAATATGTCCAATACCATGTGACATTCTTAAGATCCACACAAATTTTAGGACTTTGACCTATAATATTTTAGTATAATGTAAATTGTAAGACTTTGAACCAACTAATCATGATCAATATATCTCATGCAATCATATTATATAAGAATTACAATTTTATTTTGAGCAAATATATAATTATGCCTAACTAACAGTGTCAAAGAAATCTAAAATATTGATATGAAAAATATGTCAATCAAAAATTTCAATGGAAAAAAAAGCCTCTTAAAAAAAGAGGATTTAAGAAAGATGTGAGAGAGCGATTGAGAGCAGCAGAGTGCCCAGTACTTCGCAGATCACCGAAGCGTTGAGACCCATGTTCCATAGCTTCGTCTCCTTCTTCTCTCCCATCTCCTTGTTGTCTACCCTTAGCTTACTCCCCATCTCAAAAAAACCCCACTTTCGACCCTTTCTCCCAGCCCTAATGTCGAAAACATTGACCCAAATTGCCCCAACATCCCATTTGTTAAGGCACCCTTAGGATCACACCGCTTGTCTGAAACACCGATTGACTCAAAGACTTTTTTACCTAACCTAGACCAAGCCAAAAAATCGCTTAAAGTTCTTCTCGGAACCTGGAAATCTGTCGTTGCTGATGGTGTGGAGGAGGCCTTCAGTGTCGAGGCTTTGGCCTACTACCCTCCAGAACTTAAGGAGGACCAAATTTTTGTCATCCTGTCACCTGAATTAGCACAGCAAGGAGCACAGAAGTTTCGGTGTTGGATCCCGTTTCCGGAACCCAACTACTTAAACCGAAACCCTCATACTTATGGAATCCGAAACCGCGTTGGTTGACTAATCTGAAAATCCCGATATAATTTTTTTTTTTCATCTTGTTCATCTTAACATCTTAAATCCATTTTCCTACTTAAAACCTTAACTCGGTTC
>JANIHZ010000209.1:57861097-57871423 GCA_027478365.1 Erythroxylum rufum | reverse complement strand
GAAAACTAATAATAATAAAAATCAAAACAATAATATATTAATAACACTGATAAAAATAACACTAAGAAGGCACCACTGGTGAAGTAGTAGAACAATGGAGAACAGTGAGATCAATAATAATAATAAATAATAATAATAATAAAATTTAAGTCAATATATCGATAAGCTAAGTACAGTTCATTTGTAGATTGCTTATAGGGTATTAACATATATTATGGATAATAAAGATGAAAGCCTTATCTTTCCTTGTAATCCTTCTATGAAGTTGTAAGGTTCTTATGACTTAAGAATGTGTTGATTGTCCAATCACTAAGGTGGAATTAGTTGTCATTGAGTTTTGTAAATATGAAATCATATGGTGAGATTAGTTGGTTTCATTTTAGAAGGGAAACGGTCACAAATCTGTAAAAAATTAGGAGAAATGAAGGATCTAATGATGTGTAAAGTAAGGATTAAATGTTTTGTAAGATTAATATGGATACTGCCATAACGATTATTATATATAACTATGAAATCACTTTGTTAAATAACATTTTTTCATAAATGAGTAATGTTGATAGATCTTGGATATATAGATGATTAACACCTGATGGTTTCATTAATTTTGAGTTTGTTGAGGGAGTTCAAGCTTTTATTGACTATGGATATTGTCAACCTACATATATAGATGGTCTAAACATTAGATGTCCTTGTGAAAAGCTTAAACATATTCGTTTTCTTCTTATTGATGAAGTGAATCTCCATTTGTTAAGAAAAGGATTTGTTCCAAATTTTTGTGAGTGGAAACGACATGGGGAGCCATTAATTTGTAGCACCTCAAGGGGTAAAGAAATAAATTCGTTAATAAATGTGGATGAAGTATCTTTTGGGATTTTCCATATTAGAAAACTAATTTGAAACATCATATTCTAGATGTGATGCATATTGAAAAAATATTTTTGACAAGTTGTTCAACACCATAATGAACATTGAAGGGAGGATAAAGGACAATCCAAAATCACGAGCTGATTTGAAATTTTTTTTGTAGAAGGAATAAGTTAGATAAAGATCTTTGCATCGGTAAATATCCAAAAATATGTTACACTTTAGATAAAAAACAAAAGGAAATTTTGTGTGAATGGTTGAAAAGTCTAAAGTTTCCTGATGATTATATTTCGAACTTGGCAAGGTGTGTGGACATGAGGAAGTATAAATTATTTAGGATAAAAAGTCATGATTGTCATGTGTTTATGCAAAGGCTAATTCCAATTACATTTCAGGATTTGCTACTGAATAAGGTTTGGGAAGCTATAATGGAATTAAGTTTGTTTTTCAAAAGCTTAACATCATCTGAAATAAAGTTGGTTGAAATGGAAAACTAAAAAGGGAAATTCTAGTTATCTTGTGCAAATTAAAAGGGATTTTTCCTCTAAGCTTCTTTGACTGTATGGAGCATCTACCCGTATATTTAGCACACGAGACCAAACTTGTTTGTCCAGTTCAATATCGATGGATATATCTGTTTGAGAGGTAATTATAGTTAATATTTAAATAAAAATTATAGCATGTTTTAATCACATAATTGTAATAACCTTATTCGTAATGTAGGTATTTGCATCACTTGAAGAAAAATGTCAAAAACAAGGCTAAAGTTAAAGGTTCGATATGTAATGCTTATTTAGTAGGGGAAGCAAGTACATTTTATTCACTTTATTTTGAACCACATGTGTATACAAGAGAAAGAAAAGTTCCTTGTAATGATGATAAGGGAGAAACAGGTGGTGTTGATGGTAACTTATCCATTTTCACATATCCTGGACGAATATATGGATGGTTAATAAGAAGAATGTTAACAGAAGAAGAAATAGAGGCTGCCTATGGTTACATTTTATTGAATTATCAAGAGGTTCAACCTGTCATGCTGTAAGTTTAAGTTGGATTTGAAATTGATTATATGGCCTTTCGAAGTTAGCATTGTTCATAATTAAAATACATAATAATTAGATTATATGAGGAATGGTTACACGAGCTAATGCCCGAAAAAACACAAGATGATATCAATAAAGAAGTTGAAAGAAACTTCCTCGATGGTTAGAGAAATATGTAAGTTTTCATTTGCAATAATTGAAATGGTTAAATTATCATATCAAAGTGTTTAAATGACATTATGCTATTTAATATGATTTTTTAATGTAGGCCTCAGAAAATTCAATAGAGAATAAGTTTATATGTGATTTTGCGAAAGGACCTTTGCGAACTGTTAAATCGTATATGATGAATTTTATTAACGGATACAAGTTTCACACAAAATATCATGGTCATAGCATGACAACAGTAAATAGTGGAGTTTGCATATAGGGAGAATTGATAGATTACTATGATAAAATTATTGAGATACTTGAAATTGGGTACCCCTCATTGCCAATAAAATGGAGCGTGATATTTAAGTATGAATGGATTGATCCAACTCCTAATATTGGAAAAAAAAATACAGTCGATACAATCTAGTTGAAATCAACCAATGAAGAAGATTTAAACAATTTGAACATTTCGTGTTGACAATGCAAGCGATCCAGGTGTATTATGTCCCTTTTCTCAGCTTATAACGAGATAAGTCAGATTGATTGACTGTTTGCAAAGTAAAACCTAAAGGTGTTTTTCAATTACATGGAAAAGGAGAAAATAAGAGAATTGAAAGTGAAGTATTTCAGGAAGACGTTTATGAAATAAATGTATGTGTAACATATAACGAGAATGAATCTTTGAACGATCCAAATAATGAATATGTTGAAATTTCATCTGGAGAGGATAAGGAGGGTGAGAGATATGAAGAGGAGCCTGAGTTTGATTCTAATTCTTTAGAAAAAGAAGATGATGATAATTTTAATTTACAATTAAATAATGATAATGATTAATTTGTATTTGTAATAGAATATTATATGAATAAATATATTATTACATTAATAATATATTTTTATATATTTAATTTGTATTGTTTTATTAATGGAATATTCAACAAAATGTGAATTTTAAGTTAAAAATATGCCACAAAAGAGGAAACAGGAAATGATGCAGCCAAGGGTCAGGTTACCACCATTTGGACGAGCCAGTGCAGGTCCAAGCAAAGGATCACATTCTGCAGATGCTACAGAATTAGGTGTTGTAAGTCCAAATACTGTACATCCAGATGAGGCATTACCTTCCCAACCTATAGTCCTTATACAATTATCTTTTGTACTTGTTGTTACACCATCCAGCAACCTTGCTACATCATCCACCACCCCTATACCGACAGAGATATCAGGAGTAAATGTTACGGATGAAAGAGGTAGTCTTCAACCTGGAGTTAAGAGAGTTGATGGAAAAACTTATATCATAATTGTTAATAATCTATAAGTGAAATTCTAAAAATTTTGTAATACATGATAACACCATAGGTTTATACTGAAGTTATAGGTTTTAATTTGAAAATGATCTCAAATAGCTTATATATTAGGTTGGTTCTGTCTGGACTATGCTTTAGATATATCTCATCCAAGTTCAAGGAGATGATAGAACTTGAGGGTTATATATGGAAGAATATCTCTCAGGGGACGAAGGATTTTTATTATCAGGAGTTTGAGGTATAAAAAATAAATTAGTTAATCTTTTTTGTTTTATCTAAATTCTTTAATTTTTTTTCAAAATGATTTTTTTTGGGATTCAAAATTCGATGTTGTCATTTATGATGTGTGTGAAAGGCAAGCCCATGATATTATAGAGACTTTCTTGGTTCAATACATAAGAATGATGTATGATCTCCTTATATATCTTAAGAAATATGGAGTCGTTGGCAACATCACTAGGCAACACTTGAGACAATCTCCATTTCAAAGCGCAATTTTACAAATAGACAGGGAGGACTGGAGGAAGAGATCTACCTGTACACACTAAAGGATCTATGACCCAACAGGAGCATGCAGAGAAACTTGTAAGTATCTAAACTTTACACTTGTATTCTGATTTTTGTACTTTGATGTATGAAATTTGATTTAAATGTAATTTGATATATGAAATTTAGAATGAAAATATATGTGTATTAATTTTATAAGTGTTTGTTGCCATGAATGACTGTGTTGTTGAGATAATTTTTTTTAACAGGGGGCAAATATCATAAAATAGATGAAACTCTATCGAAATTTTTGTAAATTATAGTTCACTTAATTATAACACTTTATTCTGATGCAGGAAAAGTCTATGGGCAGGAAGGCTACACTACGTCAGCTCTTTTTGCACACCTCATACTAAGAAACATGATGGTGTGACCTTTATCAATACTCGATGCAGACAACTTAATGTATGTAAAATTTATACTTTAATATTAATTTGATAAATAATATTAGTTAAAAATTATCACTTATTAATATAAACAGTTATAATGATAGGAACAAATACAAGAAAGCATTGAATGGCAGTCTTAGAACTCTGAACATGTTAATGATGGTCAGACATATCTTGATGAAGTTGATAGTAGGGATCGCCATGGAAGAATTTTTAGTTTAGGCTCTTTTGCAAACACATGCTACTTGCAATCCTCCACATCCAATACAACTAGATATAGTAGGCGGTCCACATCCAATGAGAGGGTCATTTGGCATGAGAGCACAGTGAAGTTGTTGGTAACTCAATTGCGTTAGTCGATGGAGTACATAGCCCAGCTCCGTAATAAAATGGATGAGTTAAAAGGGGGGGCAACACCTCATCGTAACAGTCAGATCATCCGCCTTCACCAATCGCATAACTTAAATTTATAATATTTCGATACTTATATGGATTTTATTTTATGTTTTACTACTCTTATGTTTTTTATGAATTCTTAATATACAGTAATAACATACATTTTTAAGATACTTATTGTCATACATTATAATTTTTATATTATATTACCAATCAGGACAATTTTTATATTATATTATCAATCAAGATTGTATTATTTAGAGAAATTAAATGTAGAAAAAAAAACAATAGATTATCAACAGAAAATTCTAGTGGGAATTTGTTGTGATGGAATTTTCGTAGCTAAAATTACCGATAGAAAAGGTAAAGGTAAAATTTCCCGAATTACTTACAAAAATTTTAATTTCGTTAGGAAATTTATTTCCGTCACTAAATTTAGTAATATGCCTAGAAATGATACATTCTTCAACTATAACTCATATTTCTTCTTAGCATATAATTGATGCTCCCTCAAAGTCTATACTACGATCCTTAAATGCTTAATGTGCAACTCATCACTCTTGGAATTAACCAAGATATCATTTATGAATCAACTATAAATTGATCTAAAAAGGCCTGAAAACTCACTTCATCATAACCATAAAAATGGTAGGAGCATTAGTTAATCCAAATAGCATCATCATAAACTTGTAATGGCCATAACGAGTCTTAAAGCTATCCTCACAAAATCTTTAGTCTTGATCCTTACCTAATAGTAGCTCGAGCTCATTTCAATCTTTAAAATGTACCTTATCTCTATAGATATAGTTTTTTTTTTTGGAATTTTATCTCTATAGATATAGTTGGTAAATAAATTGTTGACTATAGGATAAGAATAATGGTTCTTCAACATCACTATATTCAAATCTCTATAGCTAACACGCATCCTTATGGAGCCATCTTATTGTTCATAAAATTTGCGTAACCTAATAAGAAAAAATCAATCTACTCTAACTCTTATCTAATAATTTCTATAGTTCCTCCTTCAGCTCCTTCCGCTTCTTCAGCTTCTTTAGCCTTGTAGGTTTTATCTGATAAGGAGCCTTGGTAATCGAATTAGAACATAGAGCAATCTTAAACCCAAACTCCATCCCCCTCTTAGGCAATAAAATTAGGAAGTCCTTGAGAAACACTTTTAAAAATTCCCTTTCCATTGGAATATTCTCATTCACATCCTCCAAGAACACTAAAACCCAATGCTCTCATGTCTTACTCCCTATTCATCATATCTAGTCTCCCTAGATATCAAACCATGCTTAGTATGACATCTAAAGAAAATTTTTATATAAACTTCAAAAAAATAAAAAAAAATTATTTTTTTAAGTCATAAATAAACAAATTGTATCTAACACATCATCTAACCTGACTAGGCTTGTGGTAGCCCATCATCTAATGGAAAGTCCTAACCAGACAACCTCACCATTGAACTAAGGCTTACAACTTCCTAAACTTATATAATTAAGAAAATAACTTAAAGAACATAATACTCTCTATATCTAAAACTTATAGATATAAACTTATGAAACCATACTCAAAACATGACTAAAATCTTATGCTTCAGTTATGCTGGATAATATGTTCTGAGCAACAAAATGGTATATGCCCCATTATGGTGCTAACTAATTTGTCCTAAGCAACAAAATGGTATATGCCTTATTATGATACCAACTAATAGGACCTGACAAACCATCAAAATCCATACATTAAACTAAGAAAAAACACCCCCTTATAGGCCTCATAACATACCCCAATATGCCTAAAAGAAATCATATATCACATAATTCATACATAGGCATCAGTACTATAAGATGCAACCACACACATTATTTAAGTCAATAATGGTATCTCCTTGACACTTAAAAACACACTCCACATGTGCAATAATAATATATGTCAATAATCACACAACTTTACACTTAATAAACATGCTTAAATCTTTTAAATCCATTAATTTAACAAAATCCAAAATGTACCACAACCCTGACATGGAGTTTTTGTAATTATAACATAATTTCAATTAATTTAGGTATATAAATAGTTAAATTGACACCCAATAAAATATTTAACATGTTCACATAAAAATAATCTATAAAGTTAAAATTGGAATATATTGCTAACTTTCATATGAAAGGTGCCTTAAAACTGTCCTTTTAAAGTGTACAATTGCTTAGGTACTTCCTGAAATGTGTATAAGTTAAGAAAAAAATTCTTAGATTGTTGTGTTCTCCTTCAAACTAACCTCTCTCATCACCTTCCTTCTATCCTTTAAATTATTTTAAGTGTTCCCTTTAAAAAATGTTAAACAATTGATGGTTTAGGTGTTTTCAAGAATTGAAAATTTTGGGGTTTGACTAGTGTATCAATTTATTTGACTAGCTAGATACCAATTTATGAAAACTCATGCCATTTTTTGCTCACCAATGGTAGAGTCCCGCTTAGTCTATATTAACTCTAAGTGTCTTCTTTTAAGTTGTAAAAAAAATCTCTTAACTTTTTATATCCTTTTGCATCACCTCATTATGATATTCCTATCATAAGTCATAAAAAAGTAACTATTATTATATGGTAACAACAAAATGAAATCACACGCTTCTTTCACCAAATTATCTTATTTGAGTTTGATATCGAATTTTAATATAATTTGATATCTTCTTATTTCAATATTTCTTGAATCACTTGAACTAAATATTTCTATCAACATTTATGCTTAAACACCAAATAATGTTCAATTTCAACAACATATTAGTATGCTTCTTTTTTACACCCTCCTATTTGATTTCAATTTAATAAGATATTATACCATCCTAACAATTACATAAACATAACAATATAAATCAATCCCTTAAATCACAATTGTTAAACTATAAATTCATATGTCTTTTTAACCCTTAGAGTTAAGTAAAAATATTCAAATTTAGGCTCAAGCTCATATAATGGATATTAAAGAAAGAAGGGGAGTTAATAAGGTTCAACAAGGTTGATTATGATATTAAGTTGCGTTAATTATTAAAATTGAAGAGTTGAATCAATAATGGGATTTATCATTCTCATACATGTACATGCTAATGTAATCTCAAAACAATTCTAAACAAGTTCTAAACATACATATATATAGAATAACATGACACATCAAGAAAATATAACATAGATATCTCAATCTAACTTAGGCTCAAAGCTAACATAGCTAATTAATTTATCAAAAATATTAACACTTCCTTTTTTATAACTTAGGTGTTAATGTTGATAAAGGTTCATATCTCAAGTTAATTCAACCATTCAATGCTTGCCCCTTCGTTTAACATTATAACATACACAAAAATTTAATCCATTTAGATTAAATTAAATAAAAACTTTATGGTCAAACATATCCTAGAATAACTCCTCCCCGTACTTAAACCCTATATTGTCTTTAATGTAATAGCTAAAAGTTATCAAATAGATAATTAAATTGAAATGAAAATAAATATATGAAAGAAGTTACTTCCCTTATAAGTACAACTAGTTAAAATTGGAGGGTGGTAGCCTACATGCTTAAATCTTGGTTTGCCTTCCAAGTATTGCATTTGTTTGAAGTCATTAGTCCGACTCTTCTTCTTAGTCATATCACTCCTTATAAATTAGATACTTTAATCCCATGTCCTCAATATTGCCCACTTAGGAACCTCCATATTAATGCTTAAGGTGATGACCATTCACCTTAACTACAATATGAGGAAAAACGTTAGTCCCGAAAAAAGGTATAACCCAATAAGAATCCAACTTGCCTACAAAATTATTTCAGCCCTGAATAGAAGATAAAAACTTTCTATCTTATAACAAATTTCTTCCTCAATATCATCTTATCATGAAAGGTTTGGTTTTTTCTTTATAACTGGTTGAACTTATAAAGGCATCATTCCCTAAGTCCTCAAGCTCTTATAATTGCAACTTTCATTGGGCACCAATTTCGTTCGTATTCATATTACATTACTTGATTACCCAATATACCTTATGGTCTTTCTCTACTGAAAGGTGACATGCTTACCAAACACTAATCTTTATAAGGACATGCTAATAAGTATCATGCAAACAGTTCTCTATACCCATATGTCATCATCATGTCTCAAGCTCTAATCCTTCCTATTGGGATTCACAATCTTCTCCAATATCAAATTGAATTTTATATTTGACACCTCAACATAGCCATTATTCAGTGGATGAAAAGACATGGAGAACTTAAGTGACTTAGTATTTCTTAAGCAACAATGTTTCCATCAACCTATTACAAAATCGGGTGCCCTTATCATTAATTATGGCCTTTAGTATCTTGAACTTGTTAAAAATGTTAGATATTAAAAAATCCATAACTAGATTTAAATCATCAATTTTGATTGATTTAGGTTCTACCTATTGTAACACATGATCAACAATTGAAAGACTATAAATATTACTAAAAGAAGAAGGAAACGAGACTATAAAGTTAAAGCCTTATACATCAAAGATCTCAATAATCAAAATATGAGTTTTAGCATTTGATTTTTATGAGAATTAACACGTCTTACAAAATAAATAAGCATCCTTAAATAATAATGTCTAAAAAAACCACATTCAAACACCTTTTGGGTTGTCCTTTTTGTTCTAAAATATCTGTTATATGTATAATTGTGAAAAAAAATTAAATTCGGAAGAAAATCAGTTTTCAAATATACATCTTCTTATTAGTTGATGGGCACAATATTTCTATAAATATAGATCATCCCAAACATAATACTTTACATTTCTCTTAATCTTATATTTCTAACCCCCAGCCAAATATATGACAATACACTAGTAACTAAATAATTGACAATATTTGCATGTCATGGTGATGCCATGTTAAGGGGAAAATGTTTCTCATTAAGAAATGTTTGTTATAGATAAGCTCATCCTTATCATAGATCAAACAACTATGGTGGTTAATCACTATGTTTTCCACTCCTTTATTATCTTATCTCCAAGTATAACTCCTAAAGGAAGAGAATATACCTAATCAATATTGCTTTTGCTACATTTTTATGTTGTTCCAGTCTAATTATAACATGACAATCCATCAAGAAAATAATAGTAAGTATGACTAACTAATCTCTCAAGCATTTGATTAATAAAATGAAGTGAAAAGTGATCTTTTTTATTTGTAGAATTTAACTTCTTATAATTAATACAATATTTGACATTTGATAATTATAAAGAAAGGTTGGATGATATGTTTACATGATTTTCCTTTGATATGGAGTAAAAATGAATAAATAAATAAAAGAAAATACCACTCAATTTGGACACATATAGGAATCAATTCATTTTCTTAATTATTCACCATTATAACACTAGGTTTCTTAAGGATCACTTATATTTCTCACGTACTTTTTGAAACAAGATAAATTATCCAATCATCTAAACTTTTTCAGATGTCCTTCTTCACAGTGTTTATAATTATGGTAATTAACCCACGTTGGGCTTCCTTATTATATTAATAGAGTGTTTAAAATAAATAATTAACTAAAAATAAAATTAAGATATATTAACTAATAATTAATGTTATTATTTAGAATTAAATATTTGGTATTTAAAATTTAT
>JANIHZ010000209.1:57774911-57786045 GCA_027478365.1 Erythroxylum rufum | reverse complement strand
AAAATGAATAAGTCAATAAAAATTATAATTGAGACTTCAATATTTCACTAACCTAATTGCAAAGTATATGTACAATATTCAAATCAAAAATTAAAAATGAAATATTTTGTTTACTTAAAAAATAAAAGCTAAAAGCCTCATTTCAACCAAAATATTCGCTCATTGTTGCTAGTGTAGTGTCCCGACTTCTTTCAGTCTTGTCCACCACCCAAACTTAAGTTGGAGTACATATGAAAAAAGGGTGTGATAATACTATCATCAGTTGTGCCTGCTGGACTTGGAAGGATAATGATTCTATTCAAGAAGAAAAGAAGACTTTTGAAGGTGCTTTGGTGCCGGATCATAATGCTTGGGGACAAGGCCTTGAGGATGCTAATCCACTTTCCTGGTCTTTAAGAAGCACGCATTTAGTATCCCATGTGTTTCTGCAGCATTTCAAGGAAAGAGGGCGTAACTGATCAAACTGATTTTCTTCTACAAGTAACGTAACTTTGTACAATTATTGTTGAGGACCATTGGCTTAATTTCACATTGTTACTACCAACTATTGTTCAAAGAAGCAAGACATTGCAAGTTGGACGCCGCTCCATCATTGTTGGCTGATTGATAACGATGAAATACCAACTGAAATTGATAGTGCATGAGCTTCATGTTCAAGACTTACTAAAGTTTGGCTTCCAATAAGGTTTTAGATTATTTTGCACAGTGAATAAAGCTGAAGACACTGAGGTATTTACGTGGACCAAAAAGGTGTATGAAAGCCTCACGAATGAGTTGGAACAAAAAGAAGAATGAGTTGAATTCACAAATGCATATTATATATTAAACTAAAATAAAAGAAATTGTTGAAATTAAATGTAAGAACATTTAATAAAATAAATAATAACACCTTAGTGGGCAATGTTCACCAAGAAGGACATTACTTATACGCAAACCTTCTATTTGTATTTAACAAAAAGACTATTTTCGTAATTCGAATTTGTGATTTTTTTGTCACAAATTTATGACCTTATCAGTTGCTCCAAGATTTGTCCCTCTATTTAATAAAATAACAAAATATAAATAATAGAAACAAAATCAAACTAATTTTAACTTGATTCATTTCATTTAGTTTACCTTATTCAAATTTTATATTGCAAAAGAAAAGAAAAGTAAATTACCATGACTTTGGTTATTAAAATTTTGTTTTTATAGCATGAATTTATGGGGAGCAATAAGCTAAGTCAGTGGAGAGTGGAGACGGATCTGAAAATAACTGTTCCAAACACCCCAACCCAATTTATGAAATACCCGCCCAAGAAACATTAACCTTTTCCCTGTTTGTTACCCTAATTCGCGGGAAAATTAACAGTCAACAGATTCACGAAAACTCACCCACACCCTAACCTACCACCGCCTCTACCCATCTTCTTCAATCTCCCCCATCTCTCTCTCTCTACATTGCAGCCATTTCCTATGGCCGATTCCACGACTACTTCTCCAGCTAATCTATCGACTCCTCCTTTCTCACAGCTTAATGTACCTGCCACGATGCAACGGCCGTCGTTGGATCTACAAAATATGTCCCCCTCCGACCACGTGAACCGTATGATCAACTCCAAGCATTACATTTCACCGTTGAGAACCATTTACTCCGATAGGTTCATACCCAGCAGATCCGGCTCAAATTTCGCGCTTTTCAACATCATTTCCTCACCGTCTCAACCGTGTTCGTCGGCGGCGACCCCTCCGACTTCTGATGGTGGGAAAGAGGACAGCTCCACCGCTTACGCCACCCTCCTCCGAACCGCGCTTTTTGGGCCGAATACTCCTGATAAAAGCGACTCGCCGGGGAGGAATATTTTCCGGTTCAAGACAGAAACGAGACAGTCAATGCACTCGCTCTCGCCGTTTGGGTTCGATGACGTGAGTCCTGGCGTTACTCACAGTCCAGTGAAGGCTCCGAGGAAGGTCCCAAGGTCGCCATATAAGGTAGCTTGTTGATAATTTAAATGGAAAGATGTGATTTTCCAGATTTATTGGTAAAAGAGTTTGATTTTTGAGTGTATAATCCGTAAACTTTATGGGTTTTGGTTGTTTATTAGGTATTGGATGCACCGGCATTGCAAGACGATTTTTATTTGAATTTGGTGGACTGGTCGTCGCATAATGTGTTGGCTGTGGGACTTGGGAATTGTGTGTATTTGTGGAATGCTTGCAGTAGCAAGGTGAGCTCATGAGTCTTCTGAAATATGGTAATTATGTGCTATAATGGGCTTAGTTATTGTGTCTGGTTAATGGGTTTTGGTTTCGTGAGTGAAATTCACGTGTGCTGAGTGTAGGTGACAAAGTTGTGCGATCTGGGGATTGATGATAGTGTGTGTTCAGTTGGATGGGCTCAGCGGGGTACACATCTTGCGGTTGGAACTAGCAATGGGAAAGTCCAGGTTGGTGAAAAAAAACGTTTCTGCAGTTGTTTGTCTCCTGACATACCTACTTGAAAACATAATAACAATATGGAATAGGGTTACATGCTTGCATTGAACTGCTATTTAATGAACACCCTAATGAGGTTGCATTGAACTGCTATTTAATGAACATTCTAATGAGTTTGATTTGTTTTAAGAAGGTACCAGAACAGCGTGATTTAATTGTGACATACATCTTGTGTATCATCTTGTTGAGGTTAATTCATCCAGCCTTGAAGTGTTTTTGTGAACCTGCATGAAGTTCTACCTGTGTATGAACTCTAAGGGTTCCTTTATATTTAAATTTTTTGGGTAGCATTTACTAATATTATGCTGAAGCATATATTGCTGATTTTTTTTAAAGTTGTTCCTCAATATTCTAGTCCCTTGAATTAATATTTACATAATGCGACCAACAGGTATTTTGTGATGAGTTGGAAAGTGTGAAACTTGTAAAAATCATGCCTGTCACCCGGTTGACCTTCATTAACATTTACGATGAAATACTGTAATATATACTGTCAGTTGTTAAGTTAAAGTTACAAATGGTTCTTCAAGTAGAAAACAACTTGCTTCATTTATTTCCAATGTCCTTGTTGAGAATCATCAAATGCTATCTTGTCAAAGATAATTTTTTTTAGGCCATCTTTCTTGCTACCAAATTTTTGGCCGTAATTTTTCAACCAGCTGTAAGTATAAATGATATAGGACAAGTAGAAGTTATATCAAAACTAGTAGCTAGAACCCTCAAAACTAATAAAATCTGGCTGTTGGAATTAGGGATTTAGGTTTGGAATTTCAACCTAGGTTGTCAGAATTTTAGGTTTGGAATAGTTGAAATCTTAAGGTTTGATATGGCTGGAGCTTTAGGTTTGATATGGCTAGAATTTTAGGGTGTTGGGTTGCTGGAAATTCAGGTTAAAAGTCTTGGAATTTTAGTGAGGTAAAAAAGTGATGGAGGGCCTAATTCACTCTTAGAGTATAAAAATCACTCTTAAAAATGCATCACACGTTCTATATATTAAAATACTATATATTGAAGGGCTAGGTACGTGCACACACATACGTGTTTATATACATATATATATAAAAATTTTTGGAACCCTTATTCTAGTAGTAAAGATATCTTTAAATAAAATATTCAAAAATAAAATTGAATTGTAAACTAATAACAATTCCTTATGCTTAAATAAGTTTAAGTTCTAAAAAATTTAGGATAATATATCTAACTTCTTACTTCCTATCTAATAGGAAACTTAGTATAAGTAAATTTTAGCCTTTGTTGTCACTTGAATTCCCACTCTCCATCCCACTAAATTAAAGTTTGTGGTTGAGTAATTTGCCCTCTTTTTTTTCTTTTATAAACTCCAGGATCTTTTGTATCAATCATCTCTGGCTTATTTGAAATCATCTTCGACATAGAATGTAACAAATACTAATCATACAAGTTTAATTCAACTTTTGAAATTCATATTCTAAAATTCAAGTGTTTTTACAACTTGATCCTTTTTTCACTTGATAAGAAATCATCGATATCCATAGCTCTTGTGGCTACAATTAATTCATCAAGAAAATTCACTATCTCCTCTTTAAAATGAGAAATGGCAATAACTTTCACAGTCACAATAGGAGATTACTATTATGTCTATGATAAATAGTTAAGTTTGCAACATTAAAGATATGATTAATTCTCATATTACTTTTAGGGAATGAATTTCAATGTTGTCTAGCCTCTCCAAAAATTGTCGAACATGCTTTGTTACAGGAGTTGTAACATGCAAGTTAGTTTTTGGAGGGCCTTGTGAATGAGTATTATTGATGCCCAATTCTTTTTCAATTTTCAAAAGCATTTCTCACTCTAGGTCGCTAAATAGTCTTCTATATGCCCTATTATGTGTTACCATTGTAAACCAAAGCTATGATACCAAATTGATGTAGGATGAGTAGAAGATATATCAAACTAGTAGCTAGAACTTACAAAATTTGGCTGTTGGAATTTGAATTTCAGGTTTTGAATTTCAAGTTAGGTTGATATGGCTAGAATATTAGAGTTTTGAATTGCAGGAAATTCAGGTTAGAAGTGCTGGAGTTTTAATGAGTTAAACAAGTAATAGAAGGTAGGGAACTAGGAATGGCTCCTAGAGTCTAAGAATAACTCTTGAAAGAAATCATCAGGCCTTCTAATTGAAAATTGAAGTTTATAGAAAAAAGTTCAAGATATCATTATTGAATGGCTGAGTATTTATATATATATATATATATATAAGTCCTTGGACCCTTACTCTATTGGTAAGGGGATTCCTAACAAAAATATTCAAAATAAAATTGAATTGTACTCTAATAAGAATTATTTCTTCTTAAATAAGTTTTAAGTCTTAAACAACAAATATAATATGTCCAACTTATTACTTCCTATATAATAAGAAAACCTAACATAAAGTAAGTTTCAGCAGTTTTTGTCTTTGCTTTCACCTTAATTCTCACTCTTTATCCTACCAAATTAAAGCTTGTATTGAGTGAGTTGCTCTCTTTTACTTCTTTTATAAACTCTAAGCTCTTCTTGCATCAATAAAACACAGTTCTCTCAAACCAACTATCTTATTTTATGGAAGTATATTGAGTGATTTTCCAAAAAGCTTCTGGAGCAGCTCTTTTGCTGCACTATGGAAGGTTCGAAACTTGAATTGTCTAAATTGGTTAGTTCTTGGGTTATTTCTAATATTAACAAAATGATGAGTGGAAATTGGTAGCTTGCTACATTTCTATTTTCTTGGAGGCACCTATTGTTACTTTATTCCTGCCAATTTCTTCATTTGTAGATTTGGGATGCATCTCGTTGCAAGAGGGTAAGAACCATGGAGGGCCACAGATTCCGTGTTGGGGCCTTAGCCTGGAGTTCAGGTCTTTTGTCTTCTGGTAGTCGGGACAAGAGTATTCTCCAACGAGATATACGTGCTCAGGAAGACTTTGTTAGCAAACTCTCTGGACACAAGTCAGAGGTAAGACTCTTCTCTTCTTATTTTCTGTTCATTAATAGTTGTTACTTCTTCATTTCTAGTTTTTATTTTCCTTGAGTTCATTCCCCTGAGCCTACTAATAATTCTTGTTGTCATACAGGTTTGTGGACTCAAGTGGTCTTATGACAACCGAGAGCTGGCATCAGGTGGAAATGATAATAGGGTGAGTGATGGATATCTCCAGTGTGCATAAGTAAATTCTCTAGCGAGCAGTTTTCCTGCAGTCATGGATTTCCTTTTCAAAGGTTAACTTACTGTTATCCACTGCAGCTTTTTGTCTGGAATCAACAGTCAACTCAACCTGTACTAAAATACTGTGAACATACAGCAGCTGTGAAAGCGATTGCTTGGTCTCCCCATCTTCATGGACTTCTAGCATCTGGAGGTGGAACTGCAGATCGTTGTATAAGGTTCTGGAATACAACCACTAACTCACACCTCAGCTGTATGGATACTGGTAGTCAGGTAACGCACGAACTGCTAGCAAAGCATTTGATGGTTTTTCCTCTATTGCTTTTGGAAATAAAGACTTACTGAAAGACAGGAATAAGGAAATTTCTGCAGAAAGGTCTTAAAAGTTTACAAAAGAATTGAACAAGCACACAAAGAAAAACAATGATAATTTACTACTACATGTTTGTAATACACTGTACCATGAACAGATGAATTTTAACCACAAAATCAATGTGTACACACGCATTCACGTCTTCTTTTTGGGTATGTGTATCAATATATGAGGAATAGTGGGTCTGACTGCATATATGTGTTCATGACTATATATGGTATCCATTCTCTTTACTCGGGACCATCAGAACTATTATCTCTTCTCGAATTATTTGTTACAAGATGTGTACCCCTCTACTAACCTAATAAATCTTCAAAAACTGTGCAGATTTTTGTACATGCTTATATATTCATCTGTATTTACTATGAATATTGTGGTGAAATAGTCGGACCTGTTGATGAAACTTATCAAGGAAAAAGAGAAAGCAACAGGCTTGCCAAAACTCTTGCAAAAGGATACATGGCATATATATGAACTATTAAGAATTTTAACCTTTTGGCATTTATAATCTCTCTTTCAATGGCTCAAATACTCAAGGCTCAAGTCATACTACTTGTACCCATGACAGGTATGCAATCTTGTGTGGTCTAAGAATGTAAATGAACTAGTCAGCACGCATGGGTACTCTCAAAACCAAATAATTGTATGGAGATACCCCACAATGTCAAAGGTACGGCGTCTATCTCTCAGTTTAAGCAATATCTATGTTGTTTAATTTTTGCGCTGACTTCTTTTTGTCAATGCAGTTGGCAACTCTTACTGGTCATACATACAGAGTCCTTTATCTTGCTATATCGCCTGACGGACAGGTTGTGTTTTGTTTGCATAAGTATAATATTTGCTTCAGTTTTGTGATGCATCAGCAATTATGCCATGTTTTGTGTTGATGCATCCTTTTTCTGACTGATGTGTGATTAACCACATAAACTTACGATGATTAAACTCTCTTTCCAGACTATTGTTACTGGAGCAGGAGATGAAACATTACGTTTTTGGAATGTGTTTCCTTCCCCTAAATCCCAGGTGAATACAACTTTTACCTAATTTCCTGGTTCATTTTAATTGGCTATAACAGTGTCCCTAATTAAACAAACAATTTCATTTTCTTTTTGCAATAGGTTATTAAGAAATGTTTCTGTACCACATTCTTTTTGGTATATTGTAAGCTCCAACCTCTTACCCCGATTTGCATTCTGATAAAAGTGGAGATTTACTCCCTACAATACCATCTTGTTTTATTCCATTTAACGTAGGAGATGTCTGGACAGACATGATCCTGTGTAACCCCTCATAAGCATATTAACCTTGTATTTTCCAACAGCAACTAACTCAATGTCATTATCAACACAGAACACGGAGAGCGAAATCGGAGCCTCCTCACTTGGAAGAACTACAATCCGGTGACTGCTACGAGTCCTGTAGAGTGGAGTTCGTCCAAATTGTAACATATCTAGTTTTAGCTCTGGCAGGATTCTAAGGCGAGGTTGGTGCAGCTACAGAAGGAGCTCATCTGACATGCTTTTCCGAGCCAACAAGCCTTTCGTTAGAGAACATTTCAGAAATCCTGAAATGGCAGTTGTGGTGGAAAATTCCTTCTGGAGTTGGTTCGAATTTGGATCTTGTTCCATTGCATGTGCCCTCTGATCTTGTAGATCAGTCATGTGTATCCTTTGACTTGTTAGTCCGTTGCAAAGAACTTGATGCAATTGTATGTAAATAAACCTTCTTAATTTGTAACACTGTATATACGTTGGATGAACTAGGGTTCCTTTTAAAGTTAATTTTTAGTCTTTGTATGGTTTGAGAGCCTTCCAGAAACAGTATAAACAATTTGTGTGAGATTCCATCGCAAAGGAAACTATGAAAGTTAATTATCAAACTTGTAGGTATAAGCATTCTTTAACGGTTGCGTCTATCAAAGCTTATAGGTATAAAGACTGGAGGCGTACTGCTAGTTGAAGCATAACTAAATAGAATTACGTCAACTATTGAAATTTTAATTTGAGAGTTAAATAAGAAGAAATGAAACTTTGATTCCAAACTTATCATTCGCATAGGAGCACTGTCAAAATAATAAAAGAACTATAAATATGATAGCTAAGTTAGACAATGGCAATTCAAAGTTACAATTGATAGTCCCCATCAATAAAAGGGGCATTTTCTGGCGTCAAATGGCCATAACTTACATATGGTAATATTTACAACCATATTACTAACAGAACACATTCAATAAGAAACAATCTAAAACAATTATGACACAGAAGACTAATAAGCTTGGGTGTTACTATTGTTGTTGTTGTTGCATGATTTGTGGAATGAAGCTGATGGGAGGAAAACAGCAGCTACACTCCACCTGGCATGGCTCTGGCTCTGGCAACGCCACCGCCACCGTAGTTTCCTTCTTCGCGGTGGCATCGTTGAGAGGACCCCAACACTCCACCTTGTTGAATTCCGGAACGTTTGAATGGAAATAAACCCATACCAAAGCCTCCTGTAATTCAGGGTAGTTGTTCAACAAATTTTCATCCCCATGAACAAATGCTTTCAACACCTGACACATTAGTAGTTTTAGTCGGTCACCGATGTTAAAAGTAACAGGAATAAAAAAGAAAAGCATTAACATTATTCAGAAATCTTACAACAGGGAGTTCTTTGCAGAAAATGTAGTATCTGAGTCTAGAACAAATATCCAAGAGGAAATGGCCTCCACTTATGTGGCAGTGCACATGGAGTGACATCTTTCCTTTCACTTTTTTCCACTCTGCCACCACCTCATCTCTGTACAATTTGTTGGCCCATCCCTGCAGCTGTAAACATACCCCAATTTCCATTACTATCAACCAATATTTCTTACCATTTATTTAATTAGTATGATTTTGATATTCAAATTCTGCACAGCTCCTCAGATTTGTTTACAACTATTCTAGCAAAATCCACAAACCTATATCTTGAATGCCTTCTAAGCAACTACTTCAGCTTTTAATGTAATTCCCAAAGATTCCTCTGTTTTCTTTGTTGTGAAAGAACAAAAAACACAAAAATAGGTTTCTTGGAAAAGAGTAAAAATGATTCAACGGTTACCTGTGAATTATTTATTGTCTGAGAGATGGCTAAAGTAAGCTTAGATGTAATATCACTATGAGTTAAAGTATAAGTCCTTGGCAGCTTTCCTGGATGCTTCTTCTCATCAACTCCTAAAAATAACACCTTCAGCTTTGAAGCCTCGAAGATGGATGGCCCAAATAACCTCGCCACCTGAATGAACACAAACCCACCTCACAACCAACTCCAAACAAAATAAAAACAACACCATACAAGAAAACAAAGCAGATCCACAAAGACCTCAAAAAAATGAAAAAACTCTTACAGGACTAAAAGTTAGATTCTTGGTCTTGGGGTTTCTTCTAAACGGAAGAAGAGAAGTGCTCTGTCCAAAAACAGAGGGTCTTGGTTTTGAAGGAACAAAAAGTGTTGTTACAGTCAAAGTGGCCATCTTTCCTTCACTTCTTCCCTCTGAGTAGTTCACCCCTGTAAAGCTCCAATTTTGCGGGCTTCTAGAAGTGAAAGCTCAAATTATTTCAATATTTGAGAGGGTCTTCAAAGAATGAGACTTAAGTCGCGTACTGTAACAACTCTTTTATTTGCTTTAACACTTCGCTTTGCTTCTCTTCTTTTTCATGCTTACCTTCAAAGACTAACCAAAGTTCGAACAAAACAACAAGCAGTTAGGTTCTGGAGTGGGGGAAATTAGATGCGTGTTGGAGATGTTAACTTATTGAATTGCCTGCCACTGATAGCGGCTTTCAATTGCTTGAAAGTACCAGACTTGTCGAAGAAGCTGCACACGTGTTTTCACATGCCAACTACACGTAATAACCTTATTTTATGACTTCTTCCAACACGTGGAATTACCCACAAATGCCAGGTGGTCCTTTTGAGCTTTTCGAATTTCAGTAAGTAAATTCAGAATTTTTATGTATATAGTAAGTTAAATAGATAATATATAATATAATTTAAATAATATAATAGTATACTAATCAATGATTAGCCTTAGAAGTGATTTAGTCAGTGAAATTGAGAGGCATGAGATAAAAAGATCTATATTTAATTTCTTTTATTTACGCTCTTTCGATTGATCTTGTTATCCAAAACATATGTAGTACAAAATACCGATTAACATAATTTATAAACTATTATATTAATCTAAAAATTTACCTAATGTATATTTAAAAGGTAATAACCGAAAGTTCGTCCCGGAAAAAAAAAAGAAAAAAAGAAAGGTTCGTGTCGTAACATTTTCGTATTAGTTAGGCATTTCAATTTTCAACAAAATAGGAAAGGTTAGACATTGCATGCAAAGCACGGAGCGTGAAAGGGACGTCCTGTCAAGAACGTGTCATTGTTAAATAACGTGGATGAAGTAACATGCCATTGGTGCAGCTGTTTGTCTTCTACTTCTCATAGAAATTCATTGGTCTCTTAAGAATGTTAGATGATTATCTTCAATTTAAGCTTCGAATCTTGCTCAATGAGGAAGAAACTAAAAAATATCTTATACTTTTCTTATAAGAAATTAAGATACGAGTATTATATTCGAAGTCATCAATTCCTTTTTGGTATGTAAATGATTACTCACCAGAATTTTAACAATTGAATTATAGACTCTTGTCAATTAGAAAATTGCAGTCATATCTCGCACATAAAATAAAGTCCAGATAAGATCTGTAATATATAATCTTATCTTTAATTAATAAAAGACTATTTTCTAATAATATATAAATAAAAATAACAACAATAACATTTAATACAAATCTCAAATAAAATACGGTATAGAGAGGTTCAATAATACGTAATTTTATCTTTAATTAATAAAAATACTGCTTTCAATAGTATATACCAATCTTAAAATTATCTTCTTTTGTTTATTCTATTGAAGGAATTAAATAAGATGTTGAAATCAACTAATAAAGCTCAATTGAAACGTGATAAAAATGATGATCTTCTTCTTAGCGTGTGAACCATAATTATTATGTTAGTTTCATATTTATGATATTTCTTTAAGTAAAGATATTTTTATTACATACTTATTTATTTTATTATCATTA
>JANIHZ010000209.1:57166283-57179938 GCA_027478365.1 Erythroxylum rufum | reverse complement strand
ACAGTAATAAAACAAATAAGATTAAAAATGTATTTTAAAAATAATTATTAAAATTAAAAATTATTAAATTAATATGATTTTCGAAAAATGGAAAATAATCAAATAATAAAAATAAGAATAAAAACGTCGTGGAAGACATTTCACGTCGCGGATTCCTTAATATTCTGCGACGTTTTAAAAACGTCACGGAATGTTAGACAATCCACGAATGTTAGAGATTTCGTGATGTTTATTAGAAACGTTGTGGATTGTCCAAACTTTCAGCGATGTTTTTATAAACGTAACGGAATGTCAGCATTTTTTGTTATATTTTTCATAAAATGTCGCAGATACCTTTTGCCTACATTACATTCCGCGACGTTTTTTGTGACAATTTTTAGAACGTCGCAAATGCTCTTCTGCCGCATTTTAGGACCTTTTGTGACTATAAGTAATAATGACATGCTCCACAAACCTCAATAATAGGAAAATTAGTTATAGCCTTAAAATTTAAACATTATAGACGTCAACGATAAGTTGAACTCAAAAATAAATATAAGAAACAAAATGAAAAAAAGACATGTAAACTAAAATTACACAATGTTTTATATACATCAATACTCTTATATATTGTAGACGTATACTTAATAAAGTATCGTATTTAAAATTTATTTATTAGGTGTTTGATTCGCAACTACGTAAGAATGGCATGTGAACATATATAAGATGCATGCGTTATAACAATTTAGTTATGTGGGACTAATAAGGGATGAAAGCAAGCTCATTAACTTATAGGTAGCTAATTAAATGACCATGATATAAGAAGCCCATCAAAATTATATAATTCAAGTTTGTTGTTTGAAAAAGTGGTTTAAATAAATATTATAGTGAGAAAACAAATTTTATTTTTGGCTTTGTGAGAACGAGAGGAATGCAAATCCCAATTTAATAAATATACAAATTTCAAAATTTGCTTCATCAATTCATTTTTTATGACATTGCCTGAAGCACATAAATAATTAGTTTTAAGATAACAAACCTAAAATATTTATAGAATTTAAATACTCACATGTTCATTAGGTGTGTACAATTATTTTTTTGGTTATTAACGCACCTTAATGATAGGGTCCAAACTTATGACCAATTAGTGTAGGTTTCTCTAGCCATCTTATAATCCTATATATAAGTAACTTGTAATGGATTAGGTTTATATCATTTATGATCTGACATAAACTAGTGAGAGATATATTAGATGGGTACATGACTTTTCTCTATTTAATAGATATTGCCTAAAGGAGATTCTACAAGTTAAAGAATAACTATAATATCTTCCATTATAGTTATTACTTTTTTACAATTAATGTATAACTTATGGAGACGTATAAGGTGCTATTAATGATCCTGTAATTTGCTTCCACTATAAATGAATTCCACATATGGTATTAAACCATGCTTCAATAAGTTCTATAGCCCATATACATGAATAGGTTAAATTTTTGGATTAGAAAAAACCTAGAGTGAACATTTTAAAATTTTGGAAAATCCCCATATTTACATGAAAACCTATAATTTTGGTTGGTTCTTATAATTAAGTCATGAGGTTGATTATTAATAGATGGAGCAAAGTAAGTTGTTAATTGATTTTATCACTTGTTGATTAAATCATATTGTTTATATGAATAAGTTATTAGAACAATATGAATAAGTTATTAGATTGGTTAATAATTGCACTAAAGTGGGTTATTAATTGATTTTGAAACTTTGTTGTAATTAAATCTTGTGTTTTTCAGTATTATTAGTGAGCTTTATGGTTATGGTTGCTTCTGTTATATGTTTTTATATTTTTCATTTTTTTCCAGATGAGGTCCACTGGTTTATAGTGCAGATGTTGGGTATTGTTTGGTCTTTTATGGAATATGCGTTATTTGTTATCCAATAAGTCAAGCAATAACTAATAATCAAGTATATTCAATTGAGAACTTATATGAAAATAACTTTGAGGATTGGAAGAGTGATGTAGAGTTAGCCTTAAGTTTAAAAATTCAGTTATAACTCTCAATGAGTATGAGCTTGCGCCTTTGATACTCGAGAGTATCAAAAAGCAGAAGGTTTGCTTTTATAAGTGGGAAAGATTAAATAAGTTGAGTATCATAGTCGTCAAGATGTCAATTTCATCATCCTTTATGGGTGGGCTACCAACTAAAATTAATGCCGAGAGGTTTATAACAATATTGAGGGAAATGTACACAAAGTGTGAGAAACCTAAATAGACAAACTTATTCATAAGTTGATTTCACTAAAGTATGATAAAATAATATATGTTAGAGCTTAAATTATGATGATGTAAGATATAGTTAATAGGCTAAGTATGCTTTAGGTCCAAATATCATAATCATGCTTAATCTATCACGTGTTGAATTTTTAAGCATTGAACTTTAGTTTTTAAAAGACAATTTATAAGGCTAAGAAAGATGTTTTGATGGTAAATAAATTCATCTCATTTTATGTCTAGTAAGAGAAAAGGATAAAGCGTGAAATGTTTCATACAATGAATTTGATTTTTGAATCCTTTAAACCTAAAGGAAATTATGGGAATCCAAATAAGAAGTAGTAGAAGAAGAAAAGCTTTAAGAAGGATAGATACAAATACAGTGGGCAATTTGATGGGGTTAAAAAATATGTGAAATTTAGGCATTATGATAAGATGAGGCACTTGAAGAAGGACTATTATAAATATTCTTCAAAGAAGAAGGAAAGAAAATTAGGTAACCTTAAAGTTTTAGTTCCTTTTAGTCATCTGTAATATATTTAGCACCAAATAGTTAGTGGTTGGATAATAGTTCTTCTAATCATATTTCTAATACTTTAAAAGCAATGGAGAGTAAAAAGAGGCTAAATGAAAGAAAGGCGACATGTTGATAGGTAATGGAACTAACGAAAAAGTAAAGTACAATGAAGATGTATATTTGTAATTTAGATTAAGGATTAGCATAATTGAATAAATTGATGTATATGAATTCAATAAGATATAGTTTCATTGTCATTGGTTATCTTTTTAAATTACGTCTTTATTGTTTATATTTGATGGACACTACTAAATTGGTTGTGAATGTTAAAAAAAATTAAAAAGAAGTTTAAATACAAAGCAATCATTCACTGTATAGCATCTTGGTCATATTTCAAAGAAACTTTACGATAATATTAGTAGTGTTGGTATTGATTGTATTAGAGGTAAACTTATTAAAAGTATGAAGAAAGATTCCGCTAGGAGTAGTGGGTTTTGAAGATTATTTACATGGATATTAGTAAACCTTTGAGACCCATCATCGATAAATAAAAATTATTTGTGACTTTTGTTGATGATTATTCTTGATATGGTTGTATGTATCTCATTATAAGTCGAAAGCCCTAGATAAGCTTAAATTTTAAAGATCGAGGTTTATACCCATTAATATTGTTAGATCATACCATGGTGGAGAGTAATATGGAAGACATGAAGATTTAGGTTAAGATAAATAACAGTTTTCTAAAATTCTAAAAGGTTGTAGCATAGTTGCATAATACATTATACTTAGTATACTTGAGTAGAATCGAGTAGCAAAAAACTTCAATCACACACTAAAAAACATGGTGATAAGCATAATGGTGAGATCAAAGCTTTTTAATTATCTTTAAAGCAGGGCATTGAGGACAACACTTTATATCCTGAACTATATTCCATGTAACTAAATTTCTAAAATTCCTTTTGAATATGGACAAATAGGAACTATAGTTTGAATTATTTGTGGTTTTAGCATCGTCCAACTAAGGTAAAGAATTTATAACCCACAGGGAAAGAAGTTGGGTCTTAGAAAAACTCCAAGGTTCTCCATAGGTTATCTTGAAGGTTTGAAACACCATATGTTTAATTGTACTAATCTTGGTACCAAAATTAAAGAGGCATTGGCTAGAAAATTTTTGGAGAATTGTGTAGCAGATGTATCATTGAAAGCTAAAGTAGTTAATGATCCTGAGTTAGTAAAGATACACATTCTTATAGCTTAAAGGTTTTAAGGTGAAGGGGAATGAACATCAGGTTTTTAGGTTGACGAATTCAATTTAAGGAATGAAGTAAACATCATGATAGTGGTACTTGAAATTTTTTGAGGTGATTACAACTCTAGATTTTGAGGAGAATACATTTGACTTTTATATAAACTAAAAATTTAATAGGAATAACTTTGGGTTTTTGGTCATGTACGTCAATAATATATAGCTTTCTAGCAATGATTTGATCATATTGCAAAATGTGAAGAGGATGCTTTCAAAGAAATTTAACATAAAAGATCTTAAGAAGGAATAATTTTTCTTAGAGTGGGGATTTGTAAGGATAGATCTAAGAAGGTTTTGAGCTTATTTTAGAAGGCTTATGTAGATAAAATGCTAAAAAAGTGTCAACAAATAAGATTGTAATTAGTTATCACCTATAGTCAAAGGTAATACATTGATCAAGTAGCAATTTCCTTAAAATGAGGTGGAGAAAGTTATGATGATTTTCATACCTTACAATAGTTTGATTAAATGTATGATGTACTTAGAAGTATGTACTGGGTTTGATATTACTTCTGCAATTAGTGTTTTTAGTAATTATTTTTCAAATATTGGTTATGAACATTAGGTTACAATAAAGAAACTGTTATGTTATACGTGCAAGAGCAGATATTACGTATTGGTTTATAGGTTGACAGATGATTTGGGTATCATTAGATATGTTAATGCTTTTTCTTAGTGGTTATTCTAATGATAAAAAGTCTACTACAAGTTACATCTTTATGTTAGTTCGAGGAGTTTTTTTTTTGAAATAGTTTTAAGTAGTTTATTGTTGCAAATTCAACTATGTAAGCTTATATTATATGTTATTTTTAGGGAGGAGCACATTCCATATGGTTAAAGACTTATTTGGAGGGCTTAGGATTATTGATTATGTTTCTAGTCTTATTAAGTTTGACTATAACAACTAATCTCCTATTTTCTTTTCCAAGGATACAAAAAAGTACTAGTGGATCCAAGTATGTTGAGATTAAGTATTTTAAGATTAGAGGATGCATTAATCATAATTATGTATTTTATGAGTATCTTATCACCACAAATACATTAGTTGACCTATTGACTAAAGGACTTGTGCTTATATATTTTCATAAACATGAAGGCAATATAAGTATTATATTGTCTTATGATGTTGTAATGTGTAGGAATTTGTGGATGTTATGTTACATATTCATAATATTTAAGATTAATAAATTTGTGTGATATGCACTTATTTATTAAAATGTGATGTTTAAAATGCATTCATGTTATATTTCTTGTATATATGCACATATGTTTCTTTTATCTCGAGATATATTATAACTTCTTTGTGAAAGCGAATGGTTTATTCCACAATTGATCTTTATGATTAGTGACTCTAAATGGACCAATCTCTAGGATGATCTCTATATAAGGTTAATTATCTTTTTTAAGGATCATGAGTCTTGTTTATAATTGGAGTCTCTATTTGAGATTAATTGGATGTGGTTATGCATGCTTTAGACTTTTATAAGTCACTAATACAAACAGAATATATTAGTACTACACTAAAGAGTTCAATTAGTAAATTGATTATGCTTGTGACCGTAGGGAGTCACTTATTAAAGACAATATCAACTATCAATATATAGTATGAATGTTTCACAAAATTGGAATTTTTTATGTTGAAATGTTTAATAAAATTGTGCATAAACTTATTAAATTTTCTATTTAACCTAATATAATCATTTTTCAAAGACATAATTAAATCTTAATTAGTTTTGTTTATGTGAGAGAATGTAAGTTTTTTTTATATAAGCTGCAACTAATTGATTTATTACTTTATATTTGGGTCAAATTGAGATATCATGGCTCGTTGTTGTAATTCTGATCCTTTAAGGGTTTGGTCTTTTTAGCATATTCAATGGGTATGGTATGGTAATTCTATAAGGTTATTAATGCACCTTGATTATAGGGCCTAAAATTATGACTAATTAGTCTCTTGCAATCTTTTAACCTTATATATAAGTAACTTATATGGGTTAAATTTGTATCAATTATAACCTATCGTTAACTAAAGGGAGAGTAAAGAGACGCATATAAGTTTTTCTTTCTTTTTTTCTAATTATTATGTAAATATGATTTTACAAGGTTCAAGAACAACAATCATATCTTCTAATCTATGCATTCTTAATTTTATTTTTACTATTAATATATAATTTATCAATTTGCACATAATATTATTGAATGATCATGTAATTCACTTTAATTGATAAATAATTTCTATATAAACTCTCTCAAAACTTATATACAATCATAGGCTATGATTATGAAATTTTTTGATATATAATATAGCTTTTAAAATGTATTACTATTGTTAAGTTTATTGAGGAACTTTGATGAGTTTGTATTAACTAGAATTTAAAATTTTTACAAGTATACAATCTTCTACATAAAAATTTGAAAGTTTTTATTTAACATTTTTTGACTTGTTCTATATGTATTATATAACTTTGAAACTCAAGGCATTTTACAATTGAATCAGGGAGTATATCATTAAACTTCAAACTCATTGATCATGTTTATAATATAATTGAATAGTCCCTTTATATATGACATTGTTAACTATACTGCATTAGGTTAGCTATATAAGATCCAACATAGGAGGTGGGTATCACAATTCTATATTAAAAAGGGCAGGAGAGGTAGAAACCTTTATAAGCTTATAGAAAAGATTACTAATCAACTTCATAGTTAGCTACTTTCAAGCCTATAGTTGTTTAAAGTCTGAATTAGAGTTATTGTTGGATAATTTTGAAATTAAGGCATTAAAAAATGGTACCAAAGCTTCGGTTTAACATAAAACATGATTTTAGGGTAAGTTAGATAACTAGGGTTAGAATGAATATCATTATTATCATTTCATTACGTTAGTAGGATTTTTCAGGAAATATTAATTGATTAGTGCCTCATACTGGTTGACCAAATTGTTCAAAAATTGCTTTTTAAAATTAGTTTTTGACCATAATATTCATCATTTTTATCATAAATAAACCTTAGGGAATGAAGGATCAATGATGAGAAAGGTTTGAGATGCAAATTGAAAGGAAAAGGAAGATGATTCGAATGGAATTCATTAGTATTCAAAGATTTGAGTAGCCTGAACAATTTTCAAGTACAAAACAATTTAAGTTATCTTTTCATATAGAAGCTAGTAATCTTTGTTAATAAGAGGTTTATTATTTCGTTATTTGTGCATATTAAATACTTTATTAGGTAATAATTAATTGTTTGCATCTTTTGACTTTTAGTTTCAAGTAGTTAAAGGGGTATTGTAATTTAGAGTAAGAAGTTAATTAGTTTTTTGCTACATTAATAGTTTCGAGAGTTAAGTTATATAGAATTTCATATGTTTTATACGAGTTGTAGACAAACAAAATTAAATAATCATGTGAATTATAATTTTAGACCTTGGTGTAAGAATATCATAATTTATACATAATTATAAATGCACTTTTGTTTTAAGTACCCCATTATGTATATAGTGTGTTAATTCACTATAACAAAAACCATATTTGGCAACGAAAAAATCATCACTAAAATCCTCAAAATCGTCGCTAATAGTAATTAGTGATGATTTATATTCGTCATCAAATCCCCGTAATTGAAAATTATAGGCAACGTTTTAGCTAATTATCGCTAATAGTTTTTCCTATGCTTTATTTTCGTAGCAAAAAACTATTGGATACATTTTGAAAAAATTGTTGCCAATACTTTTAGCTATGCTTAGTTTTTGTAGCTAAAAATTAATAGCTATGTTTTCGGAAACGTAGCCAAATTTTTTTAACTATCTTTCTAAAAAAATAACCAAAAAGTTTTACCTACGTTTTTGAAAATGTAGTCAAATTTTTAATATATGTTTGAACGAAATTATATACTATTTTGAATTATAATTATTTGTGACATTTTAAATCCATATTATTGTATATAATATTTATATTTATATTTTTGTTAATTTATTATAAAAAATTATACAAAAATAATTGATAATTTGAAACATTGTATATAAAAAATAAAATATCATTAAATTTGTTGGAGTACAAGAATTTAATTACAACTTCAAAAGTACTTATATGCAAAATAATAAATACAGTGATTAGTTTAATCACTAAGCCTCGTTTTCATCTTCACTGCTTACATAATCTGGGTTAAGTAGTTTTTTGAGGTACTTTGAATGCTTAACAAACTTTTTTTAGCGACTTGTTTTCCACGTCAAGAAGTTGAACGTATACTAGTCTAGATGAGGATGAAGTAGTTGACTTAGGTCTAAATCTAAGACTTTGATATATCTAGATCGTGTACCTAGCACCTTGTTGCAAATGTCATCTTCATTTGCCTCATTTCCCTCAAACATTGATATTTGCAGCAACTTTTGCATCTTATTCTAAAATTAAAAAAAACAATATTCAATGCAAATATTATTAGTTAGTAATAAAAAAATAAATAAACTTAAAATTTAAACAAATTTTTATACTTAGTTATTTTGTGCTTCTTTAGACATCCACCGTTGACCTTCCTTATAGTAAATAAGTTTGTAGAGTATGATCCTATGACACTTTTGTCCATGTAGTTTCTTCTCTCTCTGTTTTATGAAAAAAAAAAACATGCAATGCATAATAAATAATATAATGTTTATTGATATAATTATAAGTTGTAAACGAATATCTTACATATTCATTTCGTACAATAACAAATGACTTGGAGCCTTGGCTGTAAGGTGTTCTCATTTGTCCTCTGTTTACCTTGGCCTTCTCACCTTTTTCCTAAAAAAAGAAAAAAAAGATAGTCATTAAATCGTCTAATAAGATTAATGGAAGCAAATGTGAAGGGAAAGAAAATAAACCTAAACATTGGGACTGATAAAGTAAACATACGCAAGAAGGGGGTGAATTGTATGTGACTTAAAAATTTTGCAAAGTACTATCAATTTGTGAAAACAATAAGAGCCTGCTAAATTTCAACGAAATGAGTATGTAAATTAAAAAAAGCCTGTTGAAGTTCAAAACGAAAGGAGTTTGTTATCATTCAAAACGAAAGAAGACTGTTAATATTTAAAATGAAAAGAGCCTCTTAACATTCAAAATGAAAAGAGCCTCTCGCAATATTAAAACAGAAGGAGCCTCTTAAAAATTGAAAACACAAACACTATAATGCAGAAATTTAAAAGTTAAGAAGAAAGAGCAAATGACACAGTCGATTTAACTAGTTCAGCTTATAACAAAGCTTACATCCACTCCCTAAATATCCAACTTAAGTATTTCACTATAAAACTCTAAGTAATAAATTTTGACGAGCCTTTCAAAGCTCATAAGTACATATTTTTCATGGTTCTTCAACCTTCCACATTCATAGTATTTAACAAACCTCTACAAGCTCTGAACAAAAAATAAATGTAGGGTTTTCCAAATGTAAGCTTCAAGGAATAACAATCTCTCTCAATATAGTGTTTTCACTTTCTAAAGCACAAAGAGTTTGATAAAAATATGACTTTCGAAAACATTGATGCCACTAATGTATTTTTAAAATCTGACTTGTTCACAAATTTAGTGGCTCTTCCTTAAATAGGCATTTTCTTCAACTAGTCATTGCTTCACTTATATTCTGAGTTGACTTTGAATATAAAGAATCTTCAATATCATCTTTCCTGGAATCTTCCAATATCCAGATGTTAAGAAAATTTTTTGATAATTTCTTGGCACTGATTGTCGAATTATGTGATTGACAAGATCCTTTCAAATATTGTAGAATCATTGCTAATAAATAAAGTAAGTTCATTAAAAAGGATAATGCAAGAAAGGAAACATTTATCCTATCACGGATAACTAGATTTTATATCCTTTTAAAAATTATTCAAATAAAGAGAAATAAATCAAATTTGAATTTTAAAATATTATATAATTATCATCAAAATCATTAATAACAAACTTTGAGCTAACATTCTCCCTTTTTTTTATGATGACAACTAATAAATAGAAATATTAAAAAATTCAAATGATCAAGTAATTTAGAAGTCCTTACTAATAACCATGATTTAGAAGGAGCCTTTTATTACCACAAAGTAGTAGGATCCTATCCTATATGATATTGCAATAAAAGAATTTCAGCAGCAAGGGTTTCAGAAATATATCATGAGAAATAATAGCATAACTTTCAGCAAAGTATATACTCTCCCTACTCATAAGCCAAGTATTTCAACGAGGTCCGATGTATACTCTCCCTACTATCCCTCTTTGCCATTATGAAAATGGGATAAGCAATCATAAAACAAGAATGCACAAATATGTAAGAGTAAAAAAATAAGCATTAACAAAAATTGTCAGCGTACCAAAAATTTAAAAATAACCAGAGTATGTTAATCATTAAAATATTCCTTAAGGGAATCCAGAATAATGCAAAGAAGGAGTTGCATGTCATTAAATTGGTCTTGCATCCTTGTCCTCTATTCACGCATTTAATATTGATTGTATCGAATGTCCCTTAGTTGTTAAAGGATTAGATCATTTGTATTTTGAAGTGTGACAGGTGCTGATTTCTGTGAAGCTAAACCCAAGACATTTGCTACTCTTTCTATTTTTTTTTTCTCTACCCACACATTAACTTTCATCTTATTTATGAATTGATAGGGAATAGATGAATGAAACTTGGTAGGTTCATACCAATCCAAATTGTCAAAAGACACTCTATAATGAGCGAAAATCTTGGTGGGTAGCATCTCATAAGGCCTACCACCAGTGGTATTCTTATTACTCCCCTTATCCACTATAAATCGCAGGATCATTGCTAGGAGGTTCATCCGATTTCCCTTCAGTGGATTATACACAACATATGTGTCTAGAAGACTACATCTTTCTACTGAACTACTCCTTGGAAAAATTGATGTAGCAGATATCGATGCAGGGCATCGCGACAGTAAGTCCAAATGTGTACATCAGGGTCTCCCTTCAAGAGTAGTCTCGGTGTGCAGGGAAATAAAATTCATAATTTCTCCCATATAAAGATCAGTAATGTCCCATTTATGATAGGAGAAGTTAGTTTTGCCTATGGGAGTTATATCTAATATGTTTCCTAAGATTTCCTTAGTGATCAAAATCTCACACTCACATACCCAAGAGACAATTGCTAACTTTCCATCAATTTCATCTCTTCTCATGTGTGTATAAAATGATGTAACTAAATCATCACACACTGTCTCATTCAAATTTAAAAACTTTTGCCAACCAATAGCATGAAAATAAGGAGAGATGGGATACCAATATCATCGAACATGTGAGGAGGTCAAATGCATCCAACAACCGCCTTTTGTTTCTTGTAGCGCATTTTGTATCGGGCTTCAGCTTCCATTGACTGAAACATCTTAATCGGTGCTGAAGACTCTCCTTTCTTATATACAATGAGTTTATTTGATTTTGAGGTCTTTGCCTTCAAATTTCTTCAAGTAACGTTTCTCCATAAAATAGTTCATTCTGAATAATTGGGTCCTCAATATTCTTTTCAACCATAGGCACTTTGCCTTTCCTTATTTCTTCTCTTCCGAGATTTTTCTTCTTCCCTTAAATCAACATCAGGGAGTTTTTCTTTTTCAAACACTTTTTTAGCCTACTTTGCAAAATTTCCTTTGGTTCATGGATGGCTTATTAAATGAACTGATTCTTCATCTGAATCATTATCATTAATGATCTAATGTACTTCAGGCAATTTTTCACCCATAGAACTAGGTCGAAGAGTAGTCAATGGTGGAGTGGAAATTTTAGAATAAATAGTAGACGGAGTAAGAGTAGGCAGAGTGAGACCAGGTTGTGAAGGAGAATGGAATCTTACTTTTTTTTGTTAGCTCCCCCTCACTAGAAGACTTTTCTTCTTCTTCTTCTTCTTCTTCTTCTTCTTCTTCTTCTTCTTCTTCTCTTTCTTTTTTTAACGAGCTAGGGTTTGAGTCATCAGAACCTTCTTCACTAGAGTCAGAGACATATTGCTGCTTGGTTGTTGGTTTATTGTGTCTAGAAGATGAATCATAATATGATTTTTTAGGAAGAGACAACATTACTAAAATCTTTTTCTTTCTCTCGTATGGAGTCTCCTAAATAGATGCTTCTAATACTTGAGGCTTTTTAATAGAGGTGATAGAAGCAACTTCAGTAGGGATGTTTAACCATCTTACTATTGGTGACAGAGAAGATGATCCAAAAACAAGAGTTTCAAACTCTTGTTACTCTTGTTCATGGTGGAGAGTTTCTCCATGGCTAGTAGTAGGAGCCAAAGTTTTATTTTGTCCCTTGGATTTTGTTCGTTCCATTTCAAGTAAGCTAGTGAGATTTAAGAGATTTGAGAAAAACAAAGAGTTTGAGAGCAGAAAGGTTAAAAAAAATGCTTCTTAGAATGATAAAGATAAGTAGAAGGAAGAAAAATTCTCAAGATATACTAAAGGGTTCTTGATCATGGATTTTGCGTGAAGATGAACAATCGTACACACTATTAGAGGAGGTGTGATCATCTGCTCATCTTCTATTAGTCACGTACAGAAAGCTGTCAGAACAATGTGATAACTGCCTTTTTAACATGTGTATTCTACCCTATTAAACTAAGAGGAGCCTTCTAAACTGAAAGGAGCCTATTGAAGAGCATATTAGAAGGAACCTGTTAATATTTGCAAAAAGAAGTAGCATAGAATCTTTATATAGAGTTAAATATCAAATAATTTGTACATACCAAGCTCTTTTCTTAATAGACAAAATCTATCTTCAAAAGTGGCTTAATAATGATATCAGCTATTTGATTTTCAGCTTTAACATGCAAAAGATCAATGGTTCCTTCTAAAATATGATCTCTCAGAAAATGATGTTTGATTTCTATATGCTTAGTCCTAGAATGATACACAGGATTTTTATAAAGATTGATTACACTTATAATATGATCAAATTTTAGAGAAAAATCCTAGAGTTAATGTTTCATCCATAGGATTTGAGCACAATTGTTGGTCGTTGCTCTATATTCCACTTCAATTGTCGAAAGCGTTGTGCAGTTTTGTTTCTTGCAAAACCAAAAAACTAGACATCCTCTAAGAAATTGATAGTGACTGTAGCACCCCACTCCCACAATGACCCGAACCCGACATCGATCGTGATATCCAAGTCTGTGCCCCGCAAGGGTGGTGTGCTAAGTCACTCAATCCTTCATAAATCGGTACATTTATTTTTGAACACACAAAACATAATATGCAAAAAACGGTATTCACATTGGGCCCTCATTCATTCATAAACATTTTCACTTAACTTAATTTTCAATATTCATTCTGCCCCTTTCACAAATACTAATTTATACAAAAAGATGTGGAATACACGATTTAATACAAAATTAAAGACATGCAATGCAGACGCGAACTGATCCCAACCTTTAATCTTCACTTGAAAACTGTAGGTATACTCCCGTTGGCTTAACGGGGTATTCTTCTGATTGCAAATTTTGGGTGAGTTTTGCGAACTCAGTGAGTGACCATCATCGATGGCTCACCCAATCACATAACAAATACTTCACATATTTATTTCACATTTCACATTCAGTACATTTAATCATTCATA
>JANIHZ010000209.1:56975770-56988321 GCA_027478365.1 Erythroxylum rufum | reverse complement strand
TTTAAAAATTAAAAAATCACAATAAAAGTTTAACCAAATAAAAAATTTAAAAAGCTTTGAAAAAAAGAAAGGGAAACCAAATTTTAAAAATTTTAAAAAATTTGGCAACTTAGTCTCAATATTTTTCAAAATTTTCGCTACTGACTAGTACATGATCGGTAACAATCGGTATTTATATCCGATATATAAATACTCCTATTTAGTACCGTTCTCTGACTGGTACAGTACGTACCACCCGACACCAGCCAGTATAGAACAAAATTTAAAATCATGGTCCGGCTACCGGCCAGAAAGGCTAGAGCCGAAAAAATAATTTGGCTAGTGGTGTCCAACTGATGCAACATCCCAAGTAAAAATCAATAAATATCATATCGATTTCATATTCTAATACACATATTCACTGGTGACGATGCTAATCTTAAGTCGGACAATATTGTATAATCAATTACAAAAATTATTGAGTTAAAGGTAGTGATACTTCCCTCTAATGATGAAGTGTTATATCATTAGTCTTTCACAATTTTAAATCTTATTCAAAAAATTGTTCCACCAAATTAGAAAAATTATACGTACATGTGTAATTTGTTCGTCTTAACTAATAATTAACTGATGCCTGGCGACCACGTCCGCTTTCAAGCCTTTTAAGATTAAGGATATAAACTAATTATTTCATCTTGGCAAAAAGGGAACACATATATGCGGCCGCTTAAAGCTGTGGATCTAAACTAATTAAATATCTATACAGGTAAGAAGATTCTTGTATGTTATTCCAAGTCACAAAGCTGACAACACTTTACTCTTTTGAAACTCCTAATTCCAAATGCTCATGGCTACTCTGACCATTGCCAGAAAAAACTGACTAGTGTCTGATAAAATGCGATAGTGACATGATATCTTAGTCTAAATTATTAAAATAGGAAGTAAAAGAAAGAGCAAGGAGCAAGATCATACCTTTATCAGAGGCACAAAGTCGATGGAAGAACAGAATTCCAACAAGAAAAGCACTTAACTGTCTCCACCACGCAAGACCCATTTCCTTGCAGACAACTCCAAGAGGTAGAAAGTGATTTGTTTGTGCAAAAACATGAACAACTGGTCTTTGCTTATATATATTAGAAACCCAACATTCTTGACGGCCAAAATTTCTGGGAGTCTAAAGATTTCTTGTCTTGTCCACCTTTGTCGGCAACAACACACACCTCAATTGGGTTGATAAAAGCGCTTCCCACCTAATAAGACTCAAGAAAACAAACAAAATGTGATCAGAAGCACCCCCTCCTCAAATCACTTTAGCAGAGTTCAAAGAAAACAATTGTGCTCTCTTTTTTACTTCTACACATGAAATCTTTCGTGTAACAAACTATATCACAGTTAGAAGTATGTCCTTTCTGCCACTATAGAGAAAGACATACACTGGCAGAAAGGGACATACTTCTAACTGTGAGTGCCTAAATTAATGCTCCTACTAACTGTTAATGTTATTTGAACGAAAAAAGGTTGGGCCACCAATTTCAATTTGGTTGCTTCAATAGTCATCTGATATAATGACTAATACAAACTAACCTACCCTTACGTACTATCATTTATTTGATTATGACAATCGTACTAATTATTATATTGCAAGAAAAAGCCACTCAAAGTTTTGATTTATAGTACATTACCTAAATGATTATGTATCCAAATTGATTCGACAAAATATTGTCAGCAGATTGTTCAATGCCATAAAACTTGAACAGTCAAGTGAAATTAGATGTCAAAAACTCTTAATTATAACTTTTAATTCATTTTATATTAAATTCTAAATCTTAAGTCAACATCCTTAATCCCCGAGTAGTTGCATGTGTTGGGTGACATTTACGTAAACTTTTACATGGGACCAAATCTAAACTTTCCCCTACTTCGAAGGTGATGCATATGTTTGGCGATTTTTGACTAAGTGCACATGCAATGATTTTATTAAGAAACATTTATAGAAAAGTGGGATGTTGGAGGTGGCTATTTAATGAAATTTCAACTACTACTTGTGTAGTAATTCTGCTCAATTTAATGCTATATATCGAAGAAATATCCGAGAATTAAAATTAAGAAATTTTTTTAATACCATTGAATTCTACTAAACCTCTTTTATTATTATTCTATAATCAATTAGTTGATTGTAGTTTTTATGATATAACCATTTCAATGCATTTTTTGTGCATAAGATAAGGTCCATAATCAATGTACATCGCAAATACGATGAGATTATAATTATAATATTCATATTAAATTAATGTATTATTCTTAAATTATTTTTGGTCGTTATTCTATTAAGACTGGACATTAATAGAACATAACATGCACATGTTTCTTATGAAAAAAGTAGTTGATTTCATATATTAAAATATAAAGATACTTAAACAAACATATAAATACTTGTTAAAAAACAAGTTCACTGAATTAACCCTAATATAAGAATTCCATTTAGATTATTACTTCTATATCTATGAAAATTCTCATTGTAATGCTTGCATGAGTGATTCTTTAACTTGAGATCTCCAAAGTATCACATATATGAATTGTTATATTTTAATATTAGTTATAATATATCTTAGTCAAGAGTAACTTAATTAATAGTTATTGAATATGGTATAAACTATAGGGAAATTTTGAGTAATCAATATAGGATTCACTACTCTAAAGTGATTAGTGATAATATTCTATTGTTCTCCATTAGGATTGAGCTAGAATGATACTTTGAAAATAATTTTTAAATTTCATTAATAAAATCAATTTACTAATAGTGAAGAACTAATATAATTGGACTCAAATAGAAGAGACATTAATTTCATATTCTATATCTAATATGAATATTGTATGATAAAATGATTGAATTATATATAAAAAAATATGCATATAAAGGTGAGTCAAAATTACTTTTAACATTTCTAAATATTTAGGTGGTTATAGTGTACTGCTAGAAGCAAATGTTGATCTATAGATACAAATTATTTAATTAAAGAATTATAGATAAATAATTTATACAATCCTAAATTAAAGAGTTTAATTTATACAATCCTAAATATGGTTTAGGTGATAATTTATATCCATTGCCAAAATATTTAGGAACTTAATTAGTCATACACAAAAAACGATTGATAATAGAAAAAGTAATTAATCAAATTGGACTTGATTGTAAAGTTTAAGAAACTTTAAAAGGTTTAATATGAGATATTTAACATATAAGAGTCAATGTGAGACATTAGATCTTATTTGAACCATTCCATTAGAATTAATTAAAATTAGGATTATATTTCAATTAAATTATAAAAAATTACACTCTATTATAAATAGGTGTAGGCTCTAAAGGAGGTAATACCTTTTGCTTGCCCCTTGTTAAACTACTTCTAGAGTTCTCTCAACTAGTTTGTTTAGATATTGTTCAAGGTTAAACTTTATACAACTAAATTCATGGTGAAAACCTGCTTCAGAAATTGGTTGAAGGGGAGATGCAAAAAAAAAAGGATTAAGTTTTACAATAAGGTATGATTTACTTTCATACTTATTATATTTTACACACTAATCAATTTATAGAATTTAATGTGATCATAATTTTTAGAAAATCAAATAAAAATATATTTCTTCCACTACATGTGTGATTTCAACAGTAGTATTGGATCTATCTAATTGTATAACTTGATTTGATGGTTGACTATTATTAACATTAAAATTTGGAATTGAAGTTGTAATTATTGCAAAATCTAAATAGAAAATAGAATTAGATTCAAAGTTTTAGAATTCAAAATTTTTTATGAACCCAACGCTTATTATCATCCATGACCCAAAATCTAACAGTTGGAAATTCATAATTTTAAGATATTTGCTAAGATATCCCATTAATTATTTTGGGCATTATTTGTAATTCGATATAGTTGAATATATTTGGAATATCAATATGATAAGAAATTTATCTTGTGTGGGATTATTGAAGATAAGATAGCATAAAAGATAAAATCCTACACAAGATAAGATTTATTTGGGACAAAATCACCATGTCTTATTAAAGATAATGTGCAGATTTTTTAGTAATTTGACGGTTGGAATCTCAATAATTCAAGCTATCTTTGGCTGTTGCAATTTTGTTGATTAAAGTTATCTTTGGCAGCTATATTTCGGTGATTGTAGCTATCTTTAGTAGTAGCTTTTATGGGTTTTCTCTAGTGTGACTGAATTATTGGACAGTTGAGTTATTGTTTTTGTGAGGAAAATTTGATAGAAAATTAATCAATTTGTACAGTTGTGTTTCTTTGTTTTTGTGTGAGTAATTACATGCCCTATTGAGCTATTCTTGGCAGATGCATTTTTGCATATATGAGTGAATAACTGGATTGCTGCTTAATCATTTGTGTACGGGAAAACCATGCAGTAAAGTGATAAATTGTGTTGTTATATTTTTGGATATTTCGGTGATGAAACACATATTCGTTTGATGATTTTTTTTACTGTTGTGTGTGGATCTCTTCAGTGATTATTTTGAAGGTTCATAGCAGAATTTTTGTTGAACAAATTCCCATGATTTTGAGTTGAAGAGGTTGCACATATAAAGGAGTGGCTTTTAGTTTAAAGTGTTCCTTTGTTTGTCTTTATTGGTTCAATCATTGGGTCATTATTTTCATCTTTATTAATGTTCATTTTGACAAAAATTATCTGTTGAGGTTAGCAAGAGGTGGTCGTATCATTGAGAGTGAAATACTTTTATAGGGTATAAGGACGAGTGGATAGTGTTAAGGGGTGAGTGGTGACGGATTAGTAAAGCCTTATGTAAAACCATTGTACTTTAGTGAAAGTGATGAAGTTAGGTGAAGGCCTCATAAACGTAGGTCAGGTGTGTTGAACTGCATTACCAAATTTTGGTTGTTGATTTGTTCATTTTGTGTTTAATTTTTCTGTTTGCATTTTTCTAAAAACAATTGACAGTTGTTAACATAGTTGCTCTGTATTAAGCAATTGACATAAACAGTTCAAAGCAACCGAGGCAAAATAGGATCTTTTCAAAACTAAATCCTTCGGGACTTTCAATTGGTATCACAACCTGGTTCACCTAATCAAAACTTGGTACGTCAAGTTGGTGCAGATCGATGTTTTGCAATTATGGCTACAAAAAAAGGAGCATCAATAATTAGGCCACCATTACTAGATGATTCCAATTACCCTGCTTGGAAATCAAGGATGAAAGTATTTATTCAAACACGAGGAACCAAAGCATGAATTCAGTTTTGAATAGCTAGACACATCCAATGACGATTGATGAAAAGAATGAATTGGTACCTAAAGATCCATCTGAATGGACAATGGTTAAAGAAGAGGAAGCACTTCATAACTCTCTAGCAATACATGTAATTTTTAGTGTTGTAGATGATGGACGTTTCGGTATGATATCAGCTTGTGAAGCATCAAAAGAAGCATGGGATATATTACAAACAATACATGAGAGATCAAAATCAGTGATAGCTTCAAAACTTCAAATGTTGGCTACTTAATTTGAAGAGCTTAAGTTGGAGGAAAGTGAAACTCTCGGAGACTTTCATAAGTGGCTGCATGATATTGCCAATCAAGCACATCAACTTAGGAAGAAGTATTCAAATCTGAAACTTGTCAAAAAAATATTGAAATTATTACCTCCTAGATTCATACCAAAAATTACAGCCATTGAAGAAACTCATGACATTAATGAGTTATCTTTAAATAAGGTAATTTGGATTCTTACAAACTTTAAGATGAACTTGTTGAGAGATAAGCAAGAGAAGAACAAAGGGTTGGCTTTGCAAGCTAAAGTTGCTAAATCTGTGAATGATTCAGGAGACGACTCCAATGAAAATGATGATATGGTGTTGCCAATAAGAAATTTCAGCAAGTGGCTAAAGAAGGTGAAGAAAGATAGACCTGAGTTCAAACAGAATGTTGGGAACTCATCAAACAACAATTTCAAACAACAGGAAAAAATTCAAAAAGGTGAAAGGAAAGTAAACAAGATTCAATATCATTAATGTCAAGGTTTCGGACATGTGCAAGCAAAATGTGATAATAATCTTAAAAAGAGAAAAGGGAAGTCTTACATCAGCATTTAGAGTGGAGACGAATTTGAAAGTGTATACGGTAGCGAAGAAGCAATTATGAGTAATCATGCTGCATTGGTTGCTTTAACCAACAAAAGTTCAGTTACTTCCTTAGTAGCAACCATTGAAGAAACTGACGACGAAAATACAGATGTTTTGGTTTTAAACTCAAATTCAGATTGTGACAGTGATGACAACGACTCAAATTTCAAAAAGAAAGACATCTACAAGGTCTATGAATTAATGTATGCCAAGTGGGAGAAAACGTATAAGGTGAATGAGAAGCTAAAGAGAAAAAATTCAGCCATGAAGGACGTCATTCATGATCTAGAGATGAAGTTATTGTCAACAACAAATGAACTTGATGAAACAAAGCTAAAGTTGGTCAATACCGAAAAAGGAATAAGAATGTTGAATGGTGGTACCAAGAAGCTAGATCAATTGCTGAAAATTGGTAAAAACAAAGGGGACTTTCAAGGTTTTGGTTATAAAGATGAATGTTCTAAGTTGAATAATGTGCAAAATGGTGAAGTTAGATTTGTCAAATAAGCAAGATCAAGTAAGCAAGGAGAAATACCAAAAAGAAGCAAAAGTTTATCCCTACATGTCACTTTTATGGTGTAAAAGGTCACATAAAGCCAAATTGTTACAAATTACTGCAAGTGCTATTCCATAATGCCTAAAACAGAAAATTCAAACATTCTTGGAAGAAATTTTAGTAAAAGAAGCCACCAAAGAAGATTTGGGTTAGAAAGAACCAATCGCAAGCACTTGTAGCTCTTAAATCAATGTATGGCACTTCTCACAATAGATGGTATTTTGACAGTAGGTGTTCACGACATATGACAGGTGAAAGAAGCTACTTGATAGATTATAAAAGTTGTATGGATGATCACGACACATTTGGTCATGGGACGAAAGCAACGGTAATTGGTAGAGGCATTCCTTGCGTGGATAGACTGGCCCATTTCAAAAATAGTCTGGATCTACAATTAGTTGTTTCCAGAAAAGAAACCAACCAGACAGAGGACCATTTGGTTGCTTCTAAGGTAGAAACCAACCAAACATTGAATGTAAAAACAAACTTGGTAGATAATGAAAACTTAAGGATACCTAATTTCAACAAGGATCTTCCATCACGAATCAAACAGGGTCATCTTATTGAGAATGTGATTGGTAAGATTAATGCTTTACCACTTTAAAGCTTATTCAAGTAAGTAAAAAAAATTGAGGTTCGAAGGAGTTAGCGTCTAAGCTTTCTGAGTTTTTAATTTATAGGTTTTCTAAGGTTTAGGTGATTGGTGTGTGTTTGGATTTTTCCTTACTTGCTGAATGGTAGATTTGATGATAAAACGAGGCTCTACTTGATGATTTGAGAATTCTAGTTTTGGATTTTGATTTATAGAGTTATGTCAAGAAAATGTTGATACTTAGGCTTGTAGGAAGATTCAAGTTTTCTATGATTTGGGTTTTTCAAGTTTATCTTAGTTTCTTTCTATACAGTGGGTTGTATGAGTTTAGGCAATATGCTTTTATATGGTTTATGTGAGGAGGAGATTAATTAAGTTTGATTATGATTCGTTGAATGCATTTTTGGGATTTATGACTTTAATCAGCCACATTTTGATGACTTTGATGTGAGTAATGATATATTGGCTAGTGTTTTACTGGTGGTAAATTGTTATCTTAGCCTTCTGCTGGTGCACTACGTGCTTATGATTCTTCCGTTGCATCTACTGCTAATTTTTATGCCTCCTCATTTGCTTTTTTGGCATCTTTTTATCCCAAGGAGGAGAAATTTGGATGAATGGATTATTGTTTACTTGGGATTGTTGTTTATTTGGATATTATTTGGATAGTTTCTACTTAGGTTGAACTTGACAATTGTTATTGAACTTGACGTCAGTTGGAACTTGATGTTCAATTAAGGGAGAGTTCTTATATGTGACAAATAATACCAAAAGGGGGGAGATTTTAAGATATTTGTTAAGATATCATATTAATTATTTTGGCCATTATTTGTAATTGAATATATTTAGAATATCATTATGATAAGGAATTTATCTTATGTGGGATTATTGAAGATAAGTTGCATGAAGAATAAAATCCTAGACAAGATAGGATTTATTCGGGATAAAATCACCATGTCTTATTAAACAAATTTTTTGGTGATTTGGCAACTGTAATTTCGATAATTCAAGCTATATTTGGTAGCTGCAGTTTCGTTGATTAAAGCTATCTTTGGTAATTGTATTTTGATGATTGTAGTTATCTTTGGTAGCAGATTTTATGGAATTAATGTAATTTAAGGTAACTGTGTTTTCTCTAGTGTGAGTGAATTTTTTTACAGTTGAGTTATTGTTTTTGTGAGGGAAAAAATGGCAGAAAATTAATCAATTTGTATAGTTGCATTTCTTCGTTTTTGTGTGAGCAATTACATGATATATTGAGCTATTCTTAATAGCTACCTTTCTGTATATGAGGGTGAATAATTGGACCGTTGCTTAATCATTTTTGTGTGGGAAAATCATGCAGTAAAGTGATAAATTGTGAGTTGTACCTTTGAATGTTTTAGTGATGAAACACATGTTCGTTTGATGATCTTTTTATGGCTGCTGTGTGTGGATCTCTTCAGTGATTATTTCAAAGGTCCACAATAAAATTGGTGTTGAACGACTTTCCATAATTTTGAGTTGATAAGGCTGCACATATAGGGGAGTGTATTTTGGCTCAAAGTGTTCCTTTTTTTTATCTTTATTGATTCAATCATTGGGTCATTATTTTCATCTTTATTAACGTTTGTTATTAGTAATAACGTTTATTAGCACAAGATGGTTATGTTATTGAGAATGAAATACTTTCACGGGGTGTGAGGAAGAGTAGATAGTGTCAAGGAGTGAGTGGTATCGGCTCAGTAAAGCCTTGTGTAAAACTATTGTACTTCGGTAAAAGTAATTAAGCTAGGTGAGGTCCCTCAGACATAGGTCAGATGTGTCAAACTGTGTTGCCAAATTCGATTGTTGATTTGTTCGTTTTGTCTTTAATTTTCCCGTTTGCATTTTTCTGAAAAATTGACAGTTGTTAACACATTTGCTCTGTATTAAGCAACGGACAGAAACAATTCAAAGAAAATGAGGCAGAATATAATCTTTGTGAAACTACATCCTTTGGGACTTTCACATAATAAGTTCACTGATACCACATAACTGAAGCAAGTTAAGAATATTACTCTATATCATCTTAAACCTTTAGAAGTTACTATGGTTAGCCATGGGGCAGCTTCTCAACATCAAAAATTAGTGTTATAATTACAAGAATGCCTATGGAATGATTGAAAGAACTTAAATTCGTGATCAACACTCAATGCCTAATCTATATGGTAAATGTATGTAAAGGCAACCAAATTCATACCGAAAATCATCATCATATTGCAAATTGATTAACTATAAATGTTAAACAAGTGATAAAAGTAGGGTTGGTGATTGTTGAAAGGGTGACAACTTGGTGTTGTCTTGAAGAAGATGGAGATAGGTTGTCCTTGAAGGAGAAGACAAAAATGTTATGGTTCTCCTCTCCTTATGGTGGCGACTAACATGTCCTTCTCCTTGCTATAGCAATCTAATTAATTGGTGGTAAAAGACTGGAGATTTTATAGTAGCAAGTTTAGGAATTGTTGTGAAGACCTAAACTTCAAACATTTCTTTACATTTTTTGCATACTTGCATGTTAATAGGTTGAACAAGGTCAGAAATAGGACAATATTACAAAGATTGAAAGCTAAAGTCTAAGATGTTAAAGGCACTCAGACTAAGCACCTACTACAAAATACCTTTTAGTCTTTGCCTTCAAAGTTAAAGCCTTGATTCCTATATAACTAAAATGATGACCAACATTGTCTAGAAGTTGAACTAATTAAAGATTATAAAGATGTTGCTAACATTAAAAATGAAGCATGTAAGAAAAGGTCCAGGAAACTAAATAATCGAAAAACAAGATACAAAAATCTCCAAATTGGGAATTCAATCTTACAAAATTCATAATTCTTAAAAGAAGGAACTCTCAAAGGAAGCTTTCTTTAAATTGGCTAAGGCTATACTGCATAAAATAAATAATCAGACCTAAAAGTTACAAGCTCAAAAGATTGGATAGCTTTGAAATGTCTCCAGTCTGGAATGAAACTCGTCTAAAAAAATATTATCACTAGATATAAGTTTTAGAATTTTAGGTGTGCAATTCATTATTTTCAATTGAAAAATGCCTCTCATTTCATTCTAATGAAGCTTAAACATCAAAATAAAAATTATGTATGTTTAAAGGCATTAGTCTAAAAGAAGTCTTTTTAGGTCATTTGCTAATTAACAAAAAAATATAAGTCTGAAGGCCTTATATTCAAGAGAAGTCCCTCAAATCCCTAACTTACAAAAAAACTTACAGTTGTAAAATCATCAGGTTTAGGAGCGGCCCCTTCAACTCCTTAGCTTGTAAACAAAAACATATAGGTTTAAAAGACTTAGATCCAAATGAAGTTTCTTTAGATCCTTAGCTTATAAAGAAAAACTTATACGTCTACACGTCTCAGGCCTAAGAGAAGTCATTTTCAGCTTCCTGACTCAAATAGAAAAATATGTAGGTACAAAAGCCTAAGGTCTAAAAGAGTTCCATTTGGTTTTCTAGGTTAAAAAGAAAAACATGCACGTTCAAGACTCAAATGTAGAAAAAGTATATTCATCTCCCTAACTTATACCTACAAGTCTAAAGGCCTTAATTTCAAAAGAAGATCTTTAACTCCATGACTTAAAGAAAATGTTCTCAGACTTGAGAGCCTTACGGCCAATAAAGGTCTTATCATCTCTAATCCCAAAATAGAGAAATATCAGGTTCAAAAATATTATGCTTTCAATCAAATGTGTCAAATTTGACAAGGTAAGCAATCTAGACCTTATAAGCATATCAACTGTTTCTTTTTTTCCAATTTTTAATAAGGTAAAAGAGTTAGATTCCACAAGTCAGTCAATTTTATTTAATTTTATATTAAAACTTGATAAGGTAAAGAAGCTAGACCTCATAGGTCCACAAACTTGAGACTATCCCTACAGGTCTACTCTAAATCCAGTCTATATGAGAATGCTTGTTAGATAGCAATTTTACTAAATTCAGCTAGTATGAGAATTTAATATAAAATATTACTTATATGTTCATAAAAAATCTCAGTATGATAATTGTATAGGTGATTCTTAAACTTTAAATCTTAAAGGTATCTTACATAGAAATTGTTACAGTTTGATCTTACCTAAAGTATATCCTAGTTAAGGGTAGTTTAATTGGTAATCGTTGGATTTAGCACAAGCTATAAAACAATAGTTGAGTGATCAATTTATTCATCAACATCAAGTAATTAGGGATAGCATTATGTTATTCTCTAATAGTATTTATTTGAAAATTTCTTGTTTAAGGTGGAATAATACTTTAAAAACAATTTTTAACTATCATTAAGAAAAATTAATTACTAATTGTGGAACTAATATGAATAGATTGAAATAGAATCTATATATATATATACAAAACTTAAAATAAATTAAAGTAGTTTAACTTATCTAACTTTAAATATAATTTTATGATAATAATTTGTAATTGTTTTATAATTCAAACTCAGAAAAGAATTGCAAAGAAATGGGAATCAATTTCCATAATAACATACTATTTATGATACATTTTTTTTATGTTGTTAATTAATCATAATATATGAATTAAAGTGATTAGAATTTATAAAAATAAGATCGTTGAGCATTTGATGGGATCATATCTCGTATCCCAATAAACACAATTTTATTTCTAGTCCTGATTAAGAAATTATTAACTCGTCTCCCAATTTTAATGTTGCTTTTAGTTATCAAGATCATTATATCTGGAAAAGATGGAGCAGGTGCAAATAATCAATTTTACATTTTTGTAACCTATGGTTTTCATAAATGTCAACTCCACTTCTAAATGAAATTCTAAGGTTGCCAACCATGAGCATATAAAGAAGCTAGATTGAGGGAGATGGAAATGGTGATAAATAATATGGTAATGCTAAACTTATAGAAGAAGCCAACTGTGCATGGAACAGGGATAATTTGAAATTGGAGCCAAGCGAGGAGGATGACAAAAATAATGATACTACTATATTAAAAGCAAGAGCTTAAGATGACGGGAAGGACAATATTTCAAATTGTGCTAGTAAAAAGAAACTTACACTCTGTGGGCGAGAGAATTCTCTTTATGATGTACTTATAAATTCGAATTTTTTTAGTTTTTTTCCTCAAGCTTTGTATTTTGCAATTCTTAGCACTACCATTGTTGATTTTAAATATTTTTTAAGGTAAAAACTAAAAAATGGATTTTTGACCTTAAATTTTTTATTAAAATACAAGTTAAACTATAATATTTCAAAACATTCAAAATAAATCTTAAAGTTTG
>JANIHZ010000209.1:56929848-56958748 GCA_027478365.1 Erythroxylum rufum | reverse complement strand
CTCTCATGGCCATATTTGCGAAACTAGGATTTGCACCAACTTGCTATCAAGTTCTGGTAAAAAATTAAATTAATATTAAATATTGCCAAATGTTGATTCTCTAATATACTAATCCCGAAAGAGTACCATTACGACTTAACGTTTTAGCCGTGACATGCATCAATTTAATCGACCCTCTAATTAAAATTAAATTTAATAAAATTTTAAATTAAATTTTGCAATTGACAGCTAATCACGCTTCTTTCAAAATCCACTCAAACACGAAACAAACGATATCACTCCAAAGCAAGCCTTAAAGGGACTCATTCCTTTCAAGCAACGGTCTTGATATATATATAATATCTAACAATTTAAAATTTCAATTTTGTATTTATTTCAAAATTTAAATTATGGTTTCAAATTCAATTTCGTTATTTAAAAAAATACAAAATTCAGTATTCCTTACTTAGATACGTACAGGATTCTTAATCTTAACAATCCAAGAGAATACGGGCTGCTAAACCAAAACCAATCCTACATTTTTATCCTACTATGACGTGTCGATACCTAATTGGCGGATCAGTTGTTTTCGTAACTGTCAAGAACATCGACACCACAACCGTCGGATCGAATACACTCAAATCATGAATCCCTAAAAATTATGTGAAATCTTGTTAATAACCGTTCTAAAAAGTTATTAGAAACAAAATAAGCTCTCGATTCCTCCCACAGAGAAAAAGATCGGAGTCTTTCTTCTCAAGGTTTGATTCTTTTCGCTGTGTATTCAATTCGTTCCTGTTGTTATATTCAGTGTGATGTTTGCTTGAATATGCTTAAATGTTTGGCTGTTGAGTTTTTATGTTGTGTTTTTTTATTGATTGGTCGCTTTTGGATTCCTGCGGAGTATTTATTCGGTTGTGGTTGATCTGCGTAGAGTTCTTCTTTACGGGGTTTTACGGTATCGTTTTTTATCTGAAATATTTAAACTTTTAGATGTGAATATATTTGTGGAATAGTGGTACTGTTGGACGATGTTGATATTGAATCTTTTTTGTTTTGGTTTGAAGTTAGTAAGTTTTATTCAGCGGTGTGCGTTTTTATTTTTATTATTGTTTTTGAGGATCTTATTTAACTTTGTTCGCTTTGTTATTTGATTTTCTTTGTTGTTGATGGTTTATCCTTTTGCTTTTATGATTGAAGAATCTTTTATTCTAGTTTTTAAGGTCTTATGTGCTGTGTTGTTTTCATTCTTTCAATTTTGTTATAGATTTTGTTTTTTCTGTGTAATATGTAAATCTGTTTTCTCATAATGTATCTATCTGCAGGTTGTTTAGTTTTTGAGCGGACGATAGCAGAGTCATGATGAGATTCCGGAAAGGGACTAAGGTGGAGGTACTGAGCAACAAGGAGGTTTCTATTGGCAGTTGGCTTTGTGGGGAGATAATCTCTGGGAATGGGCGCATGTACTGTGTGAAGTATGCTGGTTTTGGTGAGGCTAAAGAGGAGAGGGTTCCAAGGAAGGTGCTCAGGCCTTGTCCACCTCCTGTGGATGGGGAGATTAAGTGGGCTTGCGGTGATCTTGTTGAAGTGTTTCACAACTTTTGTTGGAAGACAGCTCGAGTAATCCAGATTATAGATGGAGATTACTTTTTTGTTAGGCTACTTGGGAATTTTATGGGAGTAAGAGTGCCCAGATCTTATTTAAGGGTTCGACAATGCTGGCAAAATGGAAAATGGTTGTTGGTTGGTGAGGTAAGTTCTAGTTCTAAATCTCATTTTAGTGCACTTCCCATGATTCTGTGCAATGACCCATGTATTGTCTTGGCAAAGGCATGGTACAGTACTGTTTTGCGAGTGTCTGCCGTAATCTGATGCTATTACTGTGCTGTAGCATCCCTCAAGGGAACTTGCATAAGCAAGACAGGCACATGCTACTTGTGTGATGACTTTTCTTTTTAGATGTCCTTTCCTAGCCTTGCCTACACCTTTTTCTTCTAAGATTTCCTTATTAGTTATTTAGGTCATATTACCTATTTGTTTTGTTGGTTTGCTTCAGGGTGCAAGGAATTGTGGCATGCCAGTGACAAAATCACAAGCAAACACTAGGATGAATCAACAGATAGGAGATGACGGCATGGTTCCATCCACAACATCAAAAAGAAGATCACCAATTGATGAATTCGAAGTGCACCAAATATCTGCTAAAAGGATGCAAACAATGGAAAATGTCAGTAGCTATCAACGAATTTGTTCAGCACGTCCATCCCAAGCTTTTGATGAGGTAGAAGCTGATCATCTGGATGAGTTATATGGTGAAAATTATAGGAACTCTCCCAGGTATTCTAGAATCACCGAGTTATCAAGAGTCAATTTAGGTAGGGAAAATTATAGTCGGCTTCTAGAACCTGCAATATCTGTGGATAGTTGCAAGTCATCTGTTGGTAGTTGCAAGTCATCTGTTGGTAGTTGTAGTGTTGTTGGCTATACTTATAAGTTTCCTGTTAACTCTTTGCCATTGCATGATGGAAGTATGGGGGATTACTGTAGTGATGCTGAGTCCTCTTGTTGTCCGAAGATTAAGGATGAAGAATCTTCCCTTGTCTCACATAAGGAATTGGAATTAGGATCCCATAGGACAGATTTCCATGGATATTGTTCTACTATTCGACAATTGTATTCTTCAGGGCCATTGAGTTGGGAGGATGAAGCAAAGTTGACAAATCTGCGGCAGGTACTCTGCATTTCAGATGACGAACATTTGAAGGTAGTAAGAAGTTTGACTTCTTCTGATTTTAGAGTCCTTGTTAGCTGATCCAGGACTCTTAAATGCTTCTCTTGTCCTCTCATCATATACTTCAAAGCCGATTCATCCTTTTTACTTCATGAGGATGTAAATACTACATTAGATAATCATATGTAACATTTGAAAGTAGTAAGAAATTTGTTTGGTCCTATGCAAATTGTACTTTGACCAGCCTTTGTTGAAACAAAAATCATAGTTCATCATTGGCTTATTAGAGAATTTGAGAAACAAGTATCTTACTGTAATTTCTTTTGTTCAATTGGTGTTTTAAGGAAGGAGATTTTGATAGTTTTTCCAGTAAGGAATCCTTATACACATGGTGCATGCTCTTCATATCATTGCTCACATGTTATCAGCTGCTTATGCTGCAATAGTAGTGGCAATATGGATGTCACATCAATTGTGTAGGTTGACTTCGATGCAAGCATCCTCTGAGTTTGCTTTGAGCCTATTTTTCTATCCTGTATATTTTATGTCAGTAATTGGAGTTTTAAGTTTGCCAATATGCTGATGTTTCCCCAGAACATCTTATGGCCCATGTTCGAGGCTTGCATTCAATGTTTCTAGAAGTCATGATGATGATGCCTTATGTTTACAGCCATGGTTGGTGTTGACTGTGGGCAACATCAATACTTTTGAGTATCTACGGATTCTACTCTCTGGCTGCCCTGGCCATTGGTATGGTTTCTCTTGTTTCTATTCATACTTTCTTCATAACTGTATCTGGACTTGTTGGTAGGTTATAACTATCACTGTAAGTTACACCAAGTCCAGTTAGAATATATCCACAAACTTTTACATGGAACGTATTAACATCGAAGATCGCATTCAAGTTGTGATTTCTTATTGTCTAGTTTCCTATGATTTTTATACTTTTCATGAATTTTTTGGTCCGCTTTTGTTAATTCATTTGCTTCAACAGTTCAATGCTCAATTATAAAAGTTATGGTCAACATTTGTTCTCAATTTCTTATTTGTTTGCTTCAAGACTTTGAATTGAGTTAATTTTGAAAGTTTGGATAATGAGTTAAAAAAGTAATTCTTTTAATGCATTTAGACGCCGATTTAATTGGAAATTTTAAAGTGTAAGTTGTTCCGCTGTAACATGTTATTTATAGATGGATGAGTCTCTTCTTGGCCTCAATTGAGCATGGAAACTTTTCCTGGATGTTATCTAATCTCGGCGAAGTTTCCTGGATGTTATCTAAGCTTGGCATATCAACAAAGATGCTGAAGTCCAAATTGGGAAGGTATCTTCTGTTGGTTGACACTAATTTTTGTTCATCATCTCCATTTTGGTGTTCAATCATGTGGGGATGACGACATGGGAAATAAGAGCATCGAGTGAGGTTGTTTTGTGTCCTTTGGATCAGAAACAACCATCTCTTGAGCCAAGATTTTCCCAAATTATAATACTCCGCATACTCACATTCTTCTTCTGGCCTCATTGTGCTGGTTAACCTATTGGCAGCACTTTAGGCATCAATGACAAGTCGGAGTTTGAGATTGCAGCAACTGTACTGTGCAATGACGTTCTGCAGACCCATGGAGGTTTTTATTGGATTATTTTTCTGTTGTATTCATGAAGATGTATTCAACATATTGGATCAGTGGGTATGTTCCAAGTTTTTATATAACTTCTATTTTGGTATCATCTCCAACTATGCAACTGAATATCCAAATGAAATTGCACATTACATCATCTACATTGCTGATTTATGTTTTAAAAATTTAATGAACAGTATTAACACACTTTGATCTCGTGACCAATTTCTGTTGGCTGTGATTTACGATAGTACGCTGTATCAAGTCTCTCTTTTTCTTTTTCAAGTTAGATATTCTATGCTTAATTTTATTTTCTTTTTCACTCGGAAAAATGAAATACAAGCCACCGCACCAATAGCTATCAGTATCCATGTGGAATAGGATCTCAGATTAGATTAATCCTCATAAAACTCATCAACCATAGTTGGAAATTATTGTTTAACTGCAGACTGCATTTGAATGTTATAACTATATTTAGCTGCCCCAAATAATTAGGCAAAGTATACAACCAGATAAGCTAAAAACAGCTACCAATACCGGCAGTTGAATTGTTACACGACATGACATAAAATAGCATTCCGCCTTTAGCTTTGGTCATCGGATAAATGTCTTTGTTGGGTCACGCTAGTGTTGCTCTTTTGCCCTTTGCATCCCTTGACTGCATACATGTAATGGGTCAGTATTATGTTTAATAAGATTAGGGGTGTAATATAGGTGTGAAGGGGAGAGAGGAGGTGGACCTGAGCACCGGCGGATCTCTTCGAATCCAAGAACTGGCTATAGATGTCGTATAGTCTCTGTTTCTCTGATTCGGAGACTGACGGTCTTGCTTTTGAAGCAACAGACTTCAAAAGAGCATCGTTAATGATTGGCGACTTTTCAGGCTTACTGCTATCTGCATTACTAAGAAATTCGTGAACTGCGGCAAGCTGCGCATCTGAGAGAAGAGCTTGTAAATCGGCTCCACTAAATCCTTCTGTCATATATGCTATGGCTTCCAAGTCAACATCGTAGGCCAGAGGGAGCTGCATTTAATGGACATAAAGATTCAAACTAGCAGGAATTAACACAAGACATTATCACATCAAAGAAAATATGAACCAGAACCTTGGCAGATAAATTGTATGTTAAGTTTGTTTTTTTTCTAAGACGTGAACTTCTTGTTTCCATTGAACAGGAATAAGTCGAATTTTAGCACAGAAATGAGACTTATCTACTTTATTAGCTAAGCATATGAGGTGAAATCATCTTAAGTTTTTTTGTGTATGCACGTGTTTCCACTCTTTTTAAAGAAGTCTGGTGATTAGCAAGTGATTGCACAAAGTAGCTCTAGAAAGAGGTTTTCTTCAACCATATACACTGTTTGACATTAGAATCGGATGTTTAAAGAAGTCTGGTGATTAGCAAGTGATTGCACAAAGTAGCTCCAGAAAGAGGTGTTCTTCAACCATATACACTGTTTGACATTAGAATCGTATGTTTAATTTTCTAACGGAGTTTCCTGAAATGCCTTCTCATGAAGGATTTATTCTTCAGCCAATTATAGAATCTCAAAACAGACATCGAATTTTAAGGAAAACACAGATGGAAGATGAGCAGCAAGAAGCCAATAATACTAACCTTTCTAGAAAGAACTGAAAGGATATCCAGTCTCTCCCGTGGAGAAGGAAAATCACAGAAAAGAAGGCGATCTAGCCTTCCAGGCCTTAACAGCGCAGCATCCAGTAGGTCAGGTCTACTGCTTATTAAAATTCCAGATCCACACAGAACCAAAAAAAAAAAAGACAGTCAATAAAAGGAAGCACAAGGACAAAGAAATGGAAAGTGCACAGAGAAATAAAACACTATGGAGAAGCTCAGGCGTAGGACATCCACTCAACAAAGCTCATTTTGCATAGGAAAGTAATGACCTTGTTAAACATAGCTTTTGGCACTATTTTCATAAAATCAAGGATGTGAATCAACTTAGATTCTACTTGTTCTCTCCCTCTCTCTTTCAACATCCCAATCCTTTTCTTTAGTTCTTTATTCTCTTTTCAAAGTGGCATGATCTGATATAATGTTCTTTAGTGATCTTTGTAATCCAAACAAAGGTTGCATGGACAACCTTATGAACGACAAACAAATAAATAAAGGGAAACCTGGAAAATGAGATGGCAAACCTAAACAATGACTGCGAGAAGAATCTGAAGGTAATATGAACTATTCAAAAATAGAACCAACCTTGTTGCAGCAAACACAAAAACGCCAGTCAAAACTTCTACGCCATCCAACTCGGTCAAAAACTAGGAAATGGACAAATAAAGCGATGAGATGTTACTCTCAAGAAGAGCATATGAAGAAACAAACACACAAACGAAAAAACTTACTTGGTTGACAACACGGTCTGTAACTCCTGTATTATCATGCCCTCTTTTTGGGGCAATAGAATCAAATTCATCGAAAAAAAGAATGCAAGGTGCTGCAGCAGCTGCCTTTGAGAAAATATCACGAACCTGTAGGGAAAGCATGAATCACCAGCTGACAGTGTACATTTTAACTTCATAGTAAACAATACTACAAGAAAATGCCGTAGAGAAACAACTCACTACATACACAATAATGCCCATCACTAAGTGCTAGAAACTAAACTACATCAATTGCAAACAAGAATCAAATGGAACTCCTCAATTTACTGATAAATTACGGAATTGAAACCCTAAAGCCTTTCTGTTTAGTCACCCAAACATCTCTTCAAGCTTGCCCCAAAATGAAGTATATCATATTTCAACCATATAAACTCACACTCATTGGTTCCTTTTTTTCTTGTCTAAAAGTTTTGGGGTTTGGGGCTGGTTGAAAGAGTGTTTAATTGTTCTCTTACTGCTTGCTCAGAAGCACCAATGTACTTGTTCAACAGCTCGGGACCTTTCACAGATATAAATCGCAAAGAACAAGCAGCAGCTGCAGCACCAACAATATGAGTCTTGCCACAACCAGGGGGGCCATATAACAGAACATTTGATCGCAACCTTAATGGAGCTTGCACAAAGATATTTGGAAACTTTGATGGCAACTCAATCATCTGGCATTCAAATTAATCAGTTAAGCTGCTGCACAAAAATTAATCTTCAAATATAGTTTAAAAAGTGGCATAGGGATGTGATATGAAAAGTGTAAAAACCATTGTCTAATGAAAACATCACACCTCTTTTAACTTCCCCCCCCAAAAAAAAAAACATCACACCTCTTTGATAGCATTCCTTATATCACTCAGGCCACCAACATCATCCCATCCAGAGTGGCCACTCTCAGGAGCAGACTTAGTAATATCACGCATAGCAACAGGAAGGAACTCATGCATTGCTCGAGCAAAGTCATCCCTGATTAATGTGGGTATTTCATCCTTTTGGAAACTCGAAGGACCCGGCAAAAAGCGACCAATGGCAGAGTGTACAGCTCGGTCAACCAAAATTTCCTGATAGAATGAAATCACTATTTTAGTATTTCAATTCGGTAAAGCCCACAGTACATCATAATATTGTGGGAGTTATTGATCTCTCCCAACTTTGCTCTCAAATGAAGTGAGTTATCTTCTTACGTAGACAATCAATTAATGTTAACACCAAACATTCTACCACGCATCTTCACCAACAAACAATTCTAACAAAATCTAGTGCATAAGTTTAACAAAACATGTTTTTTATGACTTGCATCTGGTGATGTAACAGATATTCAATGTAACAGATATTCAATGTGGTTAACTTTTGGGCTTTCCTCCCTGTATCATTGTAGCCAATGGTTTTACCAAGAATCTTAAAGACCTACAAAATGGCCCTCACCATTCCATATCCTAAAGATCTTACAAAATGGTTAACCATTGCCATTCTATCTTAACTCATCGGGAAATATCAGAAGAATACATTTTCAACCCTCGCTTAAATAATATAAACATGAAAAGAAGACATTCGATTAAGACAAATGCACCCCTGTTTGCGTGGTTTTCTTTTCCCAAAGGCAGAGTTGGAGAAAAAAGAGAGAGCGAGAGAAAAGGCAGTATTTGCATTTAGAATCAGGAGGTGGAAAATACCAGATCATATGCATCATATCCTTCACATTTTGAAGCTATATCTTGTAAGATGTCATCAGAACATTGTAGCAAACGCCTCTGGATTTCGTGCTTTAGTATAGCACAGCGTTCTGCAGCAGCAGGAGCAGGTAGTTGCACATGAAAGTCAAACCTTCCTGGGACAATGGAAAACATAGAGCCAAAGTGAATATGAAAAGTAGGGGGGAAGGAAAACAGCCATAATACATCTACTAATATTTTTGAACAAGAAGAAATAAACCTGATGAGCTCAATGACTGTGGAATACTATCTAGACTCTGCACAGAAGCTATGAAGGCAATGGGGCCAATTCCGCATGAGCTCTTACGCTTTTCCTGTCCATATAACAGCAATGATATAACAATGGAATTCAGGAAAAAAAACTAGCATTGATCTTCAGTATTGCATTTGGGACAAGAAAGTGTTCAACATTCATGGCATCACCAGGAAGTTATGTCAGGTTCCTTTGAGGAAAAAAAGAAGAAGATACGACGAAGCAGTATACCAAATACTTTCATCTATTAGGCCTAATACTGTACCATTCCTTAACGATTGTGCTTGAAGAGGTCATCTAATCACCTAGGCTTTCTTTTATCAACATTAGCTATCATGTACATCCAGAAATAAATTACTGAAAACCAATTCTCTGGAATCGTATTTGCTGGAGATACACATAATTAAGCATATGTTAATGATAAATTATTTGTAAGAACAACATATCCATCACTTCACAACTCTAGGAAAATAAGAAAACAGTCACAAGTAACAACTTTAGTAATTTATTACTAGAGATGCAGCTAAACTTTTACCCCATATTCATCCATAATGTCTGCTAGGAAATTTGTGAGTGCAACCACGGAACTCGAAGATTGAGATCTTTCTGAGTCCGAAGAAGATGGAACAATGCTATCAAGATCATCAAAGACAATGAGAGAAGGAGCATGGTCCAGAGCTTCAGAAATGTAAGCAGAAAGTGCTTGCCGAATGGCTAATCCATTTTCTAAAGCAAGTCTAGAGCAGTCAACAAATACTCTGCAAGCACAGAATGTGTAAGTTGTAACATGTACTAACTTGGCCCCTAGCCTTATGCAATTTGTTTAACAAAAAACAGTAGCATTAGAGTTGTCAAAACATTTAAAGATTAAAAAATAAAGTGTGCAAATACAAATATCTTACGTGTGTGCTAAGACATCTTTATGCTCTTGAAGGGATTTTGCAACTGCTTTTGCTAAAATGCTCTTTCCAGAACCCTAATACAGAAGCAAAGGTCAACATTAAAAAAAAAAGATCATTAATACTTGGACATAGGACTAATTGGCAATCATTGTCAAGAGTAGCAAGTTGCAGAAACAAAAGGCAGCCACATTCTTCCTTGCAATTGTATTTTCTTTTGGACAAGAATCAAGAAGTATCCTTAAATCACTGGAAAACTAATTCAAATGTCATGTTGAAATTTTAGTTTGAATAGGGATATACTTCAATCCACACATGTTAGACCTACGGTAGAGGTAACATACTATGGCGACAACATCCACAAAACAAATAGACGGTAGTTGCAAAACATTTCAACAAACTACTAATTCAAACAGATGAGCTTACATGGGGTCCATATATAGGAACATGTCCAGGTAGAGGAAGATTCCATCTACTGAACCATACTTCAGAGGCAGGAGATAACAACACATTGATTCCTGAATGACCATAAGAATTGCAAGTGGATGAACTCAATATATTTGTTAAGAATTAAAATCTAACTGGGTATTTTGTGATGAACACACATTAGCCGCAGGCAATTAACATTAAATAGGAGCAAACATTAAAAAGGAAGTACCTACTATTAATCACATCTTCTGCAGCTGTACCCATCCAACTCAAAGAAGATATGCTTGAGTTGAATTCTTTGATGAAGGTTCTCTCTTTGGGAGAATAAAGAAATACAGGGTCACCCAACTTCAATTTTGCAAACAAATATTTACCCCCTACATTTGCCTTCCCATTTTCATCAAAAACAATTTGATATGCATGACATTCATTATGAGGAGATTCCTCAGAAATAGTTAGCATGTAGAAAAATTCCACAGGAGCTCCAGTGGCCTTGAGTGGATGTTCTGAAAGTCCGTTTGCCTTAGGCATCGTATCAGTCTCAAAGTTGTATCCTTTTATTTCAAAGTGAAGCAAGGTTTCGGTTCCTAAAGTTAACGTATTAACAACTGAACCAGTAACTGAAGCAATAGCCTTAAGTTGTGCAAGAAACCATAGTTCAGCAAGTCTTGTTAATCCTTTTCTACTGGTAGGCTGGGATGCGGTTTCTTCATCTCCTTTACCAGAAGGGCCATATGAAAGAGCAGTAACAAATTTTTCATGGATTGAAAAATCCTCTGCACCAGTATAAGCATCTGAGCTAGGTTTCAAAAGTCGATTTTTTGGTTTTCCAAATCTATTATTATCAGGCACTTCCAAGCCATTCTTGTCAACAACCTCATCCTGTCCAAGCATCTTAAAGTAGCAAGGAGAAAGTGAAAGTAAGGCCAAATCCTCCTTTGGATAGGTGGTGCATTCCTTCAAGTAAACCCCTGCAGTAAGGGGGTTATCTCAGTCCAAAACATTCACTATTTAGATGAAAATAATTTGTAAAAGACTGTTAATGTTCAACATATCAATTTTAGATGCATTTAAAAGGTAAATTCAATTCATCCATGTTATCCAGAGTAAAAAATGGTAGACTGATACAAATAAGACAGTTCTTCAAATGCTTGGGAGAAGTAACATACATGAATACAGGTTTGCTCTTAAATACAACCGAAGAGACCGAGCAATCATCAAATGGCCTCTAGCTACTGAATCCGATAATAAAAGATTCACAACTGCTTGACGAGGTTCTTTCTTGTCAGAAAAATTTCCACTGCTAGCATCTGCAGAACTTGAAGTGTTTTTCATCCTCAACATGTCACTTTCAGGAGCTTTAACACTTTCTCTCGATGATAACCTCGGAATAATTTTAACCAAGAGAAGAAAATCTAATGAAAATTTTTTTGCTGTTTCAGGATGGACATAACCAACAGATGTGAGCGCCACATTAAGTTCAAGGCCTTTGACATCAGTTTTGTGAAATAATCTTCCATCTGAATCTTGAAGACGCAACAGGACCTTCAAAGGATTCCTTTCCATACTAGCTTCTTTCTTTATTTCCTTTTTCCGTGGCTTTGGAGCAACAGAGAATTTAGTTCCATCTACAAGATGCACTGAAAGCAATCTCATTGGTGAGTGTCAAGAAACAGCTGACCCAAAATCTTAACCTGATGGGTGAGTGATCCAAAGCAAAAAAAGTGAACCAAAATAGAAAACCTATTGAGCCAAAGAAAGTATACAAAAGATCTATCTTGCAGATGCAAACAATTAATTTTAACTAAAATCAGGCTTCAGCAACCATGTAGTAGGCAGTTTACATGAGTTTTGTATAAGAGTAGCAAAATTGTAGACATCATCTTACCCACCGCTTCCACGGGAGATGTTGAAACCACAAGGAACGTAACGACCGTACGCCCATGCAACCACAAAGGAAATCTCATTCCTTCATGAACAATCCTGATCTTCACTCCCATTAATCATAACAACAAAACACAAAAACAAAAAGGAAGGAATCAGATAACTCACAATGTAATAACAACTACTTTAAAACAATATGTATCAAGTCATACTCACATAACCGAACAAAAACAGGAAAATTTAAGTCAACAACCTGCTTCAAAATCGCCGCCTCGGCTTGCTCTGCGTTAAGTTCTAGAACTTCCCAATCATCCTCGCTATTAGGCTCGATAGTCACCAACGTGGCACTCGTGACCCCGGAAAGTACTCGAATTCGCACTCTCACGCAATCCGGCAGCGAGATGCACTCGGCAAATTGCCGAGCGACCTAGCGAAGCCAAACAAACGGAAAAAAGATCAATCAACAATCGCGAACACACAAATAAACCAGCAAGCGTGTCTTACCTCGATAGATGAGGAAGCTGAAGTCGCTCCGGACCAGGCGACAGTCCAGCGGAGTCCGTCGTCGTCTGTGGAATGGAGCTCAAGGGAGAGGACTTGAGAGGCGAGAGCAGGGCGTGAAGATTGGAGTGTTTGGATGAGAATGAGAGGAAGAGACACGAAGCAGTCTTCGATTCCAGAGACGTGCTTTACTTGAAACTCCATAGCTATGAATTACAGAGAGCAAAGCATCAGTTAACGAGTGAAAGATGAGCAGAAGATAGACATGAAGTGGTTGAAATTTCAGTTTGTCGAGGTTTTGAACGCTGACGAGATATATTCGGTGAAATAAATGAGAAAAATAGAAATAGAATATTTAATATGGTTCATTTTTAATTTTAGGTTACGGTAATTTTTTTACTGTTATAAATAGTAGGTATACAGAGATAAAATCAAAATAGTAGCTCATAGGGTGTTTTCTAACCTAAAAATACTAACTTCATTATTTTGTCACTCATCAATTTTTTAAGAAATATTTCGTAACTTTAGAACATTATTTTGCTCTGGTTTTTCTCTCTGTGTTTTCTTCTTTTTTCAGTTCTAACAGGCTAAATCTAGCTATCCTTTTACTTCTCTTATCAACTTTGGTAGTTTCAACTTTGGTAGGCACCATGTCTACCATTTTTGATAACGGTGTCTTTCCATGTGAGAAGAACCCATATACAACAAATCTCCTCCTCCCAATTACATGGAGGGCTCAATCAAGCCCACTACTGATCGATAATACTCGAACATGCCTTTTGGTAGAATCTTGGTTAACATGTTTAATCCATTTTTATCAGTATGGATCTTTTCTAACTGTAATCGTTTCGTCTCCATCACATCTCTGATCCAGTGATATCTCACATCAATGTGTTTTGATCGTGAGTGAAAAGAGACATTTTTAGCAAGGTGAATAGTGTTCTGACTGTCACAAAACAGCTGATACTGTTCTTACTTAATACCAAGTTCATTAAAGAACTTCTTCAGCCATAGCAATACCTCACAGGCTTCTGTTGCTGCAATAAACTCCGCTTCAGTTATAGAAAGTACAACACACTTCTGTAACTTTGACTGCCATGCCACAGCTCTCCCTGCAAAAGTAATTAAGTAACCTGATGTGGACTTTCTCAAGTCAACACCTCCAGCCATATCTGCATCTGTATAACTAACTAACCCAGGTTCTGCTCTTCCAAAACATAAGCATATTTTGGATGACTTTCGAAGATGCCTGAGAATCTACTTGACTGCAGCCCAATATTCCTTTCCAGGATTTGAAAGGAAATGACTCACAACTCCAACTACGTGAGCAATATCTGGCCGTGTACAAACCATGACATACATCAAACTTCCAACTGCTGAAGCATATGAAATTCTGGACATTTCTTCCTTCTCTTCATCTGTAGAAGGACACTCTCTAGAACTCAATTTAAAGTGATTAGTAAGAGGACAACTAACTGCTTTAGCTTTGTCCAGTTTGAATCTCAGAAGTACTTTATCAATGTACTTTTCTTGTGACAACCATAGTTTCTTGCTGATCCCAATTCTTTCATGGTAAAAGACTTATCCAGCTGTTTCTTTCAGATTGTTGATTCTAGAAACATTATTACCAACAATCAACATATCATCCACATAGAGCAATAAAATAATGAAATCATCATCAGAGAATTTCTTCACAAATACACAGTGATCTAAAGTAGTCTTCTTGTAGCATTGCTCCCCCATAACAGACTCGAACTTCTTATACCACTGTCTTGGTGCCTGTTTTAGACCATATAAACTCTTCTTCAGTCTACAAACATAGTCTTCTTTCCCCTTTTTTCACAAAACCCTCTGGTTACTCCATATATATATATATATATCTTCTTCCAAATCCCCATGTAGGAAGGCAATTTTGACATCCATTTGTTCAGCCTCTAGATTAAAACTTGTGGCTAGCCCTAGCACTGTAAGTATAGATGTCATTTTCACCACCAGTGAAAATATCTCGTCAAAGTCGATACCCTTCTTTTGGCTGAATCCTTTGACCACTAATCTTGCTTTGAATCGAGGATGGTCGTTGTGTTCTTCTTGCTTGATTCTGAAAACCCATTTATTCTTCAATGCTCTTTTGCCTTCTGGCAACTTCACCAACTCGAATTTTTTATTCTCATGCAAGGATTTCATCTCGTCTTGCATGACTTCTTTCCATTTCTTCTTGTGTTCATCATTCATAGCTTCATCAAAGCTTTTTGGTTCTCCCCCGTCAGTCAGCATTACTTACTGATCAACTGGATATCTAGTAGATGGTTGCCTATTTCTACTAGATCTTCGTAATGGGACTGGAGAATCTTCAGGTGCTGGTGGTTGAATGTGAACACATCATCATCCTCTGGTTCAACTTCATTGGGAGCATCTGTATTATTAGCTTCTAGTTGATCATTCTGCACTTCATCTCCAACTTGTCTAGGCACCACTGTTGGAGGATTCAATCGAAAGCTTGTTGAGTCATTATCAGAGCTTGGAACTTCTTTCTCCGCCTTGTTGATATCTTCAATAGTTTGATCTTCAACAAACATAGCATCACGACTCCTGATAATTCTTTTCTGCACCGGATCATAAAACCTATAGCCAAATTGATCTTGACCATAGCCAATGAATACACACTGTCATGTCTTGACATCAAGCTTTTTCCTTTCATCTTTAGGAATGTGGACAAACGCCTTGCAACCAAAGACCCGCAAATGATCATAGGAAACATCTTTTCCTGACCAGACTTTTTCTGGAACTTCATACTGGAGAGGAACACAAGGTGAACGATTTAATGCATACACAACTGCAAGTAAAGCTTCACCCCAAAATGCCTTAGACAACTTCGAATGTGAAAGTAGACATCTGACTCTTTCCATCAAAGTCCTGTTCATCCTCTCAGCTACGCCATTCAATTGCGGTGTTTTTGGTGGAGTCATTTGATGTCGAATACCATGCTCTTTACAGTAAGCATCAAATAATCCGATGTACTCTCCGCCATTGTCTGTCCGGATGCACTTCAGCTTCTTCCCAGTTTGTCTCTCAACTGAGGCGTGAAATTGTTTGAACACATCTAGCACTTGATCTTTAGTCTTCAGAGTATAAACCCACGTTTTCCTGGAATGATCATCAATAAAGGTCACAAAGTACTGTGCATTACCTAGTGACTTTGGCAATGGTCCGCACAAATCTGAGTGAATCAGATCTAGAACATTCTTCATTCTGGATGGAGGAGAACTCCGGAAAGAAGCCCTATTTTGTTTCCCTACTAGACAATCTGCACATATCTTCTGATGTATCTGGTTTAAACCAGACAGCATATTCCTTTTTACAAGCTGAGTCATTCCTTTCTCACCAATGTGGCCTAGTCTTTTATGCCATAAATCAACTGTATTATCATTCTCCACTATATTGACAACATCACTGGACAGCGTTGCCTGCATCATATACAATCTTGAGTGCTTCTGACCTCTAGCCACTACTAAAGAGCCCTTAGTAAGCTTCTATTTTCCGTTTCCAAAAGTGTTTCGGAAACCTTCATCATCTAGCCTGTTTACAGAAATCAAATTTAGACGTATATCAGGAATGTACCTGACATCTTTTAGCAACAGTCTTAAACCATTCGCTGTCTCTAAAGAAACATCTTTTTTGCCAACAACATTTGATAGATTTCCATTTGCGATCTCAACAACGCCATAATTCCTAGGTGTGTAAGATGAGAAAAATTGTCTATGAGATGTAACATGAACAGTAGCTCCACTGTCAATTATCCAACTTGTTTCTTGTGACACCAGGCTGACTACCTCTGTTTCAATAATAAGGTTAAATACATCAACAATGTTACCTTGTTCATCATCACTGCTTTCTACTTTCTTCACATCTTTTCCTTTTTCCTTCTTCAACTTTCGGCAAAATTTCATAATGTGGCCTTTCTTCTTACAGTAATGGCATTTCACATTTGCATAACTGTTTGACTTTCCTCTGCTCTTGTCCCTGGACTTTGGACCTCTGGATTGACTCCTTCCTCTATTTTCTGTAAGCAGAACATCTGAATGTGATGAAGAGGCTGCATGCTGTGATTTACGTCTCATCTCTTCATTTAGTATACTGCTTTTAACAGACTCTATATTTAATACGCCATTTGGTGCAGTATTTGTCAAAGACACCTTCAAAGTCTCCCAAGACTCTGGTAATGAAGCTAACACCATTAGAGCAACCACCTCGTCATCAAACTTTATGCCCATTTTTTATAACTGATCAATCATCCCTTCCATATTGTTTAAATGATCAGTTACAGAAGTACCCTCCTGATATTTTACATGCATCAATTTTGTCAGATAAAACAATTTGTTGTTGTCGGTTTTTGAAGCATACAATTGCTCCACCTTATTCTATAGTATTCTTGCATGAGTCTCGTTACAAATGTGATTGTACACATTATCATCAACAAACTGTTGAATATAACCACGTGCTCGTTCATGCTCAAACTCTCATTATTCGTTGGACATCTTCTCCGGTTTAGTTGTAGAAAATATTGCAACTGCATCTTTATAATTATCAAGAGATCCTTCATCTTGGTTCGTCATATACGGTAGTTCATACCGTTTAGATTGATCATTTTGCTCGTCTTCACCTCCATTTGCCAAATTAATCCAAGTTTGAGAAAACTGGCCTCAAAAATGGAATTAGAACGTCAAAATTTGGCAGAAAAGATATATTCTAAATTTTCACCACGGGACCCAACAAATAGTAACTTATGAACAGTGCTCACCGGAATAGTATTGTCAGACCCCATTGGAATAGTACCATGGGACCCGATAAATAGTAACTTGTAAATAGTACCGCAGGATCCAGTTACTATTGCTACCGTCACCTTACAAATTTATTAAAACAAATTTAAAGTACTATTCATCACCTTTGTCATTTTATGTCAACTTTTCGAATGGATCACACCAAAAAATTGGTTATAATTTTGTCTTCCTCTTGATGTGCTTCTTTTCAAAAAATACCTCCAATGAAAATAAGCTCTGATACTACTTGTTGGGCGTAGCGGGTGTATTTTGTGAAAAAGGAAAAATAAAATGAGCAAAATGGATACAAAATTTTTAACGTAGTTCACCCTTAATTTTGGGTTACGTCCACGAACAAAACTCAGAATAATTCTTCCATTATTACAAATAGTATGTATACAGAGATAAAACTAAAATAGTGGCTCACAAGGTGTTTCCCAACCTAAAAATACTAACTTCACTATTTTATCATTCACCAACCCTTTAAAAATATATTTCCTAACTTCAGAGCAAAACAATGCTTTAGTTTTCCTCTCTATATTTTGGTGTAATCTTTTCTAAAGTATGGAGTACCTTATATAGACACTCCAACTATCTTGCAGCTGTCTTTTTGCTTATTTTTAACAACTACGGAATGCGGCACCGAATCGGTGCCGCAATTTTGGAATCATGGAGTCCCTCCACATGAGAGGGACCCATCTCCATCAGACTCAAGTTTGAGATGGCTCAAAATCAACGGAAAAAAAAGTTTGAAGTCAAACTTGTTACTAAATGAATAACGATTCTTAATAAAATTATGTTAAGTAGATAATAAGTTCTCAAGATGCAGCTCTCGTAATCTAAAGGGTCACGGGAATTTTATTGTTAGGGTCCACGCGGTGCTGTAATTTGAACGTGAATGAAGTCGTCGTCAATGATTTATTTTGATGGCCAATAGTTTACTAACTAATCTGTGTCCATTTTGATTGTCCCCTCTACTTTCCTCTTGAATTAAATTAACCTTTGTTAATAAATGGTTAAAAGAAGCATACATATCTTATCTTATGGCCCCATGTTGTGGGTGGAGTCGTAAGTATGTAGTGTGCAATTCCTTTAGATGTGAGAGTGTGTTAAATTCAAGATCATCTTTAAAAAATTTTAGTTTTGCGGTTCATACAACATTATATTTACTTGCCATTTGCATGTAATGTGTGACATTTTAGTAACAAGCGCTAAAAGTTTCCTGTAAACAGCTACCATGCATTTTTCTATTCGTCTTTAGGCCTGAGAACATAAGAAGAAATTGAAGGCACATGACAAGTTTGGCTTTACAGCAAAAATGGGCACTAATAAACGGGTGCGGAAAATGATTGCAATCCTTCATCTGTTAGTACACTGAATACATTTCCTTCACCTATCAGTCTCCTAATAATGAACATATGTACTTCCTTCACCTATCAGTTTATTAATCATTATAGTTAGACCACAATAAAATATCGTGTCGATGAAGTTGAGAAAACTGTGGTTTGAGGACCAGCTGAGCCGAGTCCATATCGGACGAGGAACATCAAACTATATTCTTGTCCATCTTCTACAACAGTTACGTCAAGGTTAAAGTATAAGAAAACTTGCCTTTTTAAAGACAGAAATGAGTTTCTTACGTTGACGCCTACTTTAAACGCTAATATAATCAGTGTCAAAAATTTAAGGTAGAAAGATTTAAATATTTAATTTTTTAAAATTTTAAGGGATCAAGTAAATCACTAATATTTCAGTAAATTACAGTTCCAGCATCAGACAAAGATAAAGTCAAGAAGACAGGTGGATTCATTATTACTTTATTACATACAGTACAATTCGTACACAATCTTCGAATTGTTTTCAATTCTTTGTTTTTAAATGATCAAACATGCTGTAAAAAAAAAAAAAAAGATCAAACATGCAGAAGATTCTTTCAACTATCGTCCAGTGAGCCTCCACTTTGTATGTAGCGGCACCTGACTTCATCTTGCTGTCTCCTGAACCACATGCACTGTTGCCCCAACCTCGAATATAATTAAACAAAAAGAATAGGAAGAAAAGGGGAATTGGGTTTACGTAGATCTTCAACCTTTCCCAACTCTGTTTCAACCCTATCTTGTATAAATAAATGAAGGGTTCTTTCTTAGAGCTGAATGAGAATATTTTACAACACTATGTTGTGTACAGAAATAAAGGCAATCTTGCTAGAATTTAGTCACAAATTAATTCGATTGAATTTGAATTGTAAAGTTCAAATTTGATCTCAGATTCATTTGTGTCATCTAAAATAATGTTACTTTATATATTTACATTAAATAACACCATTTTAGTGAAAATAATTGAGTCAACTTTTCTTTCGAAAATCTTATAAAGTATGTTTAATCTATACCTAAGTCATGACATTAAGTCCAGTCAAAGTGAATCAAGCTAACTCTAATTAAGATATAAATAAAATTTATTTTTAATTAAGATAAAAATAAGGATAAAAAAGAAAACTAAAAACCATATAAGTGGAATCAAATAACTCTAAACTATTTATGAAAATTGTATATTTATGTAATTATAATTACAAAAGTCATTCCATACATTACACATATGTCATTATAAACTTCAGTTGACTAAGTTACAGTGAATACTAACTATTGTCCTTCTCGGCCGTGCCAGAAAGGTGGGGTATAATTGGTCCAAGAATCCCTTCAACAGGAAAGAAACAAAAGGAAGAGCTTGCAATATAATATTGCACAAACGTCTCACTGGGAGGACATGTGGTTTTGGTGAGTTATGCCTGTGGCCCAGAATGGAGAAAGTGGAAGGCTACTTGGCTCGATGTGGGGCTAAACTTGAACTCCAACCAGTGGCTCAATTTCTAAAAGAATCTTTTGTTACTGTAGTTCATATGATTCCAAAGTTCCTTAACTTTCTCGTCCAGTAATCATTTCTCTCAAGTCTTAACAGGCGTATAATTGAAATGTCTGATCATTATTATTAGACAAGTACCAACATCAACAATTTAAAAATGGCACAACAATTTAAATATGAGCAAAGTGTAGAGTCCAGTAACAAAAATTGGACTTGATTCAACTATTGTCTAAATAACTAGAACTAGTTGTTTGGATGGTTAATCCTTACTACTTATAAGCCCTTTAACATCTTTATGTCTAGGCAATATGAGACACTCTAACAGACATATTATATACTTTTTCTCAATTTTATAATTGTCTTTATTATTATAATTATTAAAATATTATATTAATGGTTTTTAATCGGTTAAAAATAAAATCAACCATTTCAGGAAAAAAGAAAATCTCTCTCTGTTTCTCTTCCGTCACACAGCTTCTGCAACTCAGCTGTCACAATATACCCGTCACCCAACTCCGGGTCAACGTACACCGATTCTGCCTGAGACAAAAGGCCACTCTCCAAAGCGCAGAGTTAGAGGCGAGAGAAGTGCAACTAACAACGGAAGCCCAGGTATGGAGAGCGCAGGAGGCAACCTGCAACTACAAGCATAACTGCAACGGGCTATTATGAATGGAGTGGGGGTAGGCGGAGGATGCGGAGACATCGTGCGTTGACTGGGATTGGTGGCGAGAATTAGCCTAAAAGCGCTGGATTTGATGATTAGAGAATAAGGTGATGGAGAAGAATTTCGAATGGGATTTTTTTGTTTTGTTTTTGTGTTTGGGATTAATTAATTTTTTAATATTAAAAATTAATATTTTAATAAAATTTTATAAATATTAAAGTGATTAATTTATAACATATTAGGTAACGTCTTACACTTTTAATCAAAACTAAACAACGGACTCAAAGTGAAAAGGGGCATGAACAGCTATCAATTCAAAGCAAACTTTGATTTGTTTCCCGAGAGGTCTTTAGAACTGGAACCAGTAAATTTGGTTACGTAATGTTGATCATATCAACATAATTGCTGTCGCTGAGTCGGTAACTCGTTACGCATTATACACCCGCACTGAAGTTGTCACTTGTCTGGTAGGTAAAAGAATGGACAGGAACTGAAGAACATTTTGATTGTCTGAGCTCGACTGCTTGGGCCCAACATGTGTAAGAAACATTTTATAAGGTTAAGGCAGGCAGGTGTCATTGGACATCAAATGGTATTTTATTCGCTGCGAAAGCCGAATTCAATTGCTTGCTCATAGAGTTCAAACAACATAGATCAAATTACGAACGTTAACGTAACATATGACCCTTGCCAATAAGCTTTAACAAAGACAATACATGTTGACGAAGCTTGGAGGATCTGTTCTTTCATCTTTAAAATTCCATTACTGAGTTTGCACCAAATCTCTTGCTTACATGATTCGGAAGTCCAATTCCTTGAATGTTCTCTGTGCATAACAGAACTCAAATCCATTCCACTTCAAAGAAAGAGGAGTAGAGAATAAAGTGCCAGGTAACTTTACATTGCTCACGAATCCAATTCCAGAACCAAAATCCAAATTTTTCTACTCTTACGGATACAGGGTTGTCAATCCATGGATGGCAGTTCAAAATAATCGTACAACTTGTGCTCCTTTATTATCAAGTGGGGAAAATCAAAATTCACTAGACCATCTTAACAATGAACAAAAGGGTTCTAACTCAACCTTTATAAAAGAAAAATGTCCTCTCTCTTATGATATACACTAGATAAAAATACAATTCATTCATGGGGTCCTAACTACCAATCAGGAAATTTGACCCCTGCAATTTTTAGGATTCCAGAGAAAAGCTGGCTTAGCTACTAACAAACCCAGTAACTGCAAAATTTTAGTCCTCACGAGCAATTACTCTCTTGATACAGGTGCATATTCCTGGATTGCTGTTGCTAGCTTATCTCGATCCTCCTCTGTTTTAGTTCTAATTAAGAATGTCCGTGGCACAACGCTGTCGCCATTACCACTATCATCACCCTGCAGAAGTCATCCAGCTCCTCTAAGTGGCATTCTATAGAATTAAAGAATCTAATATGAAGATTCATAATACTTTCATCAGATTTTGATATCATTTAACCTTTTATGAAAGTCTTGCACAACAATTTATACAGTTAAACTACGAGGCATTTGTTTTGGCACCAATATCACAAAAGAATAAGTAGATTTACTTATTTCAGCTCCTATCACCTAGAAAAAGGACATTTGTAAATATAGAGTCCTACATCTAATCCAAACAAAGAGTAAAATACCTAGGCCTCGCAATGCTAATGTAATTGAATTTCACATGGTAAAAATGCTCTTATCCAATATATGAAGGAATCGAAAAGGTAAAAGACATTTAATTTCCATTCTACATGCAGATCCATATCATCTACGAAGAAATGTTGAAAGAAAGCCATAGGCTGAAAATGTTCACTCCTATAGTAGAAAGTAGATTAAAATTTCAGAATCTTGCAGTTTCCATTCCTGAAGCCTGATTGCAGTGATAAAACATGTTACATCCATAATTATAATCAGTATCATTATTTGCCTCAACCAAAATCAGTAGAAAAACTTAGGATGTGCTCATAATAAATATCATTACCGAAGTGTGAAATATTGCAACAACCGAATTCTTTTGTAAACTTGTCTTGATTCCTGGATACAGCAAAGCATTTAGCGATACTTTCCCCACCTGCCATGCAGCCACAAAATAAGTTGACAGCGCTCTAAGTATTTGCATATATGTGCTGTTTATCATGCAATTTATCCCTTATTATTAGAAGCAGCCAGTCAATGATCACATCACTAAACAAACAATATAGATGTTTCTGAATGAAATCAACTCCTTAATTGAACTTACATCGTTACGAACAACAATTGTTGGTTTTGATTCTTTAGTACCCTTGCTGACACCCTCTTTACACTTGATGGAAAGGTGACCTGTGCCCTTATCTTTCCATGCGTCTTTATCGGCTGGATCACCTGACTGGACACATCTCGAGGAAAACATAAAAAAGAACTTTAGCCAATCATAGAGCTGAAGAAACACGATACTATTAAGGAAGTATAACTTCAGTTGAACTTGACTGGACAGATCACGAGGAAAACATAGAAAAGAACTTTAGCCAATCATAGAGCTGAAGACACACAATACTATAAGGAAGCATAATTTCAGATGGTCAAATTCGACTTGGTGAATCATTAATTAAAAAACAACCAAGAAATTCAGATTATCTCCTTAGAAGATCATACAAGTAAATCAAGATGTTCTAAGTTATAGCAAAAATGGATTGCTTTTAGCATTACTAAAAGCAAAATTTTCTAACGAGTTAGCTATCATGTGAACTCATCAAGCATGATGATATAAATTATTACCCTGACATAAAGCTTGCACTTGACCTCATGGACCACAATAATTCCCATTTCTTCAGATTTCTTTACAGATGGGCTGTTAGGTTGCTGTAACTCGTTTTCTGAGAGAAAAGAAAAAGTCAAATCATCAAAGAATGAAATCTACTAGAATAGAGAACTTCTGTTACCAAAAAAATCACAACAAAGACATAATAGAAAGCAAAACTACAAAACTGATCAAATTGTAAGGAATGAAATAAAAATGCCATCCTCTATTTTCCATTCCTAAGCAAAGAAGAAAAGTACCACATAGATTTGTGAAATAGAAAAAATCAAAATCAATAGTCGATCTTCCTTGACACCAAAAACTCCAAACAGGTCCAATAAAAGAACTATCGTATTCCAACATTTTCATCAATAGAAGTATGGAAATTTTGTCGTAGAACCTACAAGGCCATCTGAATAAAATAAATTTACATTGCAGAATTCCATGTTCACTGTATACCAGATAAAATTAATCGTACATTAACAGATATATTATTTTCCGAAATGTTTTAGGATGACGCATATTAATTGACACAAGTATGTATATCTTGCTGTGGACGTATATTCCTTGTAGTCTCAAAAGAAATCATGCTTTCATCTGAATACCAAATTGAATAATATGATTCCATAACATGTACAATGCCCACTTCAAAGGATCATAAACAACTAGGCAACTGCAATGCACCTATCAGGTTTCTATCAAATTATATCCAATGTTTATCTTTTCTTTTTTTTTGGGTTGGAAGGTTATATCCAATTGTTATCTTACACGAATAGAAGTGAAATGAACTCCTAATCCAACAATGAAAAAGTGCAATCATGTTATCATCCATATTCTATCACCTTCCTATATGCATTAATAAACCCCTGATTACATATTCCAGGAGAAAGTCACGTGCTAAGCAAGAGTGAATCAGTAGATCAGTTTTAATTGTTTTATGTCTGCTCTACGTGTCCTAGGATGAAGGAGTCAGTTATGTTTACTAGTTAGTTGAGAATCTTAATTTCAGATATGCTTCTATGTCTCTGTTCTGTTAGCTAGTCATTTTAGGTAATTAGTTATTTCATTTGTCTATAAATATTATGCATTACAGGATGCAGGGATGTGAATAATAATACAACTCATTTGAACATTTCATTTGTGGAGATTCTCCCGTTGGCTATTATTCCTTCTTTAAGTGAGATTCTTGCTTATAGAGAGCTTAATAGATCTTTATTCTGCTTTTATCTTCTAAGGTACCTAGTCTCTACCAGATCATAACAATGAGAAAAGCTAGAAAGAAAAAACAGTGGCCACAAAATTTTGCTCGAGCCTAAATTTCATGCAACATAATGCACTAAAAGTCCTCAAATAACACGGTGGAAAAAGCATCAATAAACTGATTCTCTCACCATCATCTGCATCATCTGAAATTTTATTATTTTCTGGAATCACACGCTGGTCTCCTAACCCTGAAATGAGAACAGAAGTCCGCTACCACATCAGTAAAGCAGCTTAACAAATCCAGACAAGAGCTGCAATGCTTTGCTATAGATAAGAAGGGCATTTGTAATTCCCTGACCTATTGACGGAAAGTAAAAAGAAGATGCAACTACTAGTCACATAATCTTCAATGACAATTCAAAATCTTGAAAAATCCTTGGTCCAAAAATTAGGTCATGCACCTTCATTACATTCATCCAACCGAACACCCCCAACAACCAAAAGAAAGTAATGATTCACAACTGAAAAGGCCAAATACAAGTCTCAAGAGCTTGTGAAAGCATCAAGGGGGCCAGCTTGCATGCCTCAAAAGTTTGCTTCTCATTCAGGAAATTCAACTCATATACTGTGGTTTAATTGCTCAAGAGTAACTTTTGAGAATCACACAAAAAGTTCTGGTGAAAGTATCAAAGTAATGCAGTATAGGACATACCAACTGAGATTGGAGTTTGGTTGTTGGAAAACAGTCCAAAACTTTGGCTGCTGGGGAATGCTCCAGAGCTTTGATAAGTGGAAAACAAGCCTGAGTTCTGTTTGTCCGACCAAAATGAAGTGGTTTGACTAGTGGAGAATAATCCAGAACTTTGACTGCCGGAGAATAACCCAGAGCTGTGGCTGTTAGTAACCACTACAGAACTTTGATTAGTGGAAAACAAGCTGGAATTCTGTTTGTTTGGCAATAACCCAGTGCTTTGACTATTTGAGAGCAATCCAGAACTTTGACTACCGGAGAATAAGCCAGAGCTATGGCTGCTATTAACCACTCCAGAGCTTTGATTAATAGGGAACACTCCAGAGTTTTGGCCATTTGACGATAAGCCCGAACTTTGACTGTTAGAGAACAATCCTGATTCTTGAGTGTTCGAGAACAAACCAGAGCTTTGACTTTTCAAACTTACATTGGAGCTTTGACTACTAGACATTCCCCCTCCAGCACTTGGATTTTTGGAGAACATACTTGAAGTAAATGAAGTTGTAATACTTGTATTTGTATATGCCGGAGTACTACCAGTTTTCTCTTGAAATGACTTGTTTCCAATACTCTTTGCTTCATGGATCAATTTCTTTTCAGAGGCAAGAGATTCAGCAGCAGGTCTTTCTTTTATAGCATTTGCTTTAAGCCAGTTTACAACATCACTAAACTTCTCCTGCAACAGGAAGGTAGCATATCAGTAGATGATACGGTTGAGATATCAAATACAAATCTACCTTGCATCTTAGCTTAAATGTCGGTAAGGTCTACCATAATGTTTGACGCATGAGAAAGGTAGTTTCCAACTCCATCTTCCCAAAGTTCATCTGGATGATCTTTAAGTTGAGTTTGCACCCAACTGTCACGAAAAGAATAATAATAGTACAGCCATTTAGATGAAAGACAAAGCAGCAAAGAAAGAACCAAAATGAACATGTACGTCCTTAGTGAGAGAAATGCACGTTACTGTTCTAGACAGTTCAAAAAGAATAAATAAATGTCAAATTAGAAAATACAAGAACATTCACTAGCTAAAATGGTAATACATAAACACAGAGATCGACTCTGCCGGGTGTTTAACAAAATCTCAGAAATAAAATGATGATTTCAAAGCTGTGATGATGTTGAAGAAAAAATGGACCTGGCAAATTGAGTATTGAGAGCTCTCACATGCTGCCGAGAAGACTCAGCTCTGTGCATATCCAACGATGGCACTGAACTCATCTGCTGATGAGCCGTCTCGGGTCTATGAGCATCATTAAAAGATGAGCCTGAGACAAGTCTTTTATTTTGAAACTGCACCATCGACCAAAACAGAAATCAAAATAACACTGGAGTAGCAAATAGATTCATACACATAAACCACTAACAAATTGTAGCATATCAAAACCTCATTATTAAATTTGAAAACAACAAAGGAACCAAACTCAACAATCCAACTTGAAAAACTAATAGCAGAAACTGAAACACAGATTATAAAAACAAAAGGCAGCAATTTTGAAGAAATGAAACAGTAGAACGTAGACTAGGGTTTTTCCCTTGAGAATCCAAAAGAAAAGGAAACAAAATACTTACAGTCATATCAGGAGCCGAGTCGGATGCAGCGAAACGTTTCGCTCCTTTCATGGTAAAGACTAAAGTTTCCTCAAATATTGGCAGATGAATGCAAAGATTGAAGAAGACAGATAGAGAGCCAAAAATTGATCTCTTTTTCAGGTTTCCTCCTTTTTTGCTACTGCTCAAAAGAGAGCCTTTTTTTATTTTTTAATGTTTGATAATTAGGGAAGATTTTTTATTTGATTTGATGATGGACTCGTTTTTGGCCGTGCGATGAGGTGGGGAAGTAACTTTCAATTAGGACCGTTAGATTTGCCCCTCAATTTGGGCTTGCAGGGGCCAGCTGTCATTGATTAAAGGGGCCCGCAGGTAGAGTCTTTTGGTTAAAACCCGACCCATTTATTATTTGCGGTCTTCATTGGCATAGTGCTGTTATTTTACCGACATTATTTACTATCAACTCCCTAGCCTGCTAGGATAACCTAAATATCACTCATAATATGCAGATAGTATTCACAATAGAATAATCTAGATATTATTAACAAAATATCTAGATAAAAATAAATAATTTATAGTGCAAAAATGAATATTAGAGTGTGTGTTAATTATGAAAAATTAAAATATACAGATATAATTAGTTTGGTTCATTTATAAATACTCATCTTTCTTCTTGCATCAAGAAATAAATTCAATTATTTAAGAATACAACTCAGTAAGAATTCAAATCTTCTAAAATCTAAGTTACAGATTAATATTTATACTTTAGTTAATAAGTGAATGTTTATAGTATAATTCCTCTTTTTACTCGTAATAATATTTTGTATGTCATATTTTTCTAATTTTAATAAAGTCATGATTTTGCGCAATCATTTCAACAAGTGGTATTAAAGGCTAATTAGGGCGTATATATCTAGTTATCTTATGCTTTGTAGTTACTACTATAAGTGCATCTTCACTGTTAGAAAATATGTTAGATATTATTTACTCTTTGAAGGTGTTGAATACTATTCATATATGTAATTATTGTTTACGTGAAATAATTAGTTATTTCTCTTAACTCAAAGAAGTTTGGGATCAAAACAATGTCATTTAAATCTATGATTGAGAAGTTCAATAGGAATAATTTCTTAATATGAAAGTTGAAGATAAAAGAAATCCTTTCAAAGGATAATTACCTTGCAATTATTAGTATAAAGTTGACAGAGTTTATAAATGGTACCAAATAGAATGAAACGGACATAAATGTTGGTGCAAATTTTCATCTCACTTTATCTAGTGAAGTTTTGTTAAGCATAAAGGAGAAGAAAACAACACAAGAGACATGAGATCATCTTACAAAGTTATATGAAGTTAAGTCACTCTACAACAAATTTTTTAAAGAGGAAAGTTTATACTCTTTGGATGTGAGAATTTATTTCAATAATTGAGCACATTAATAATTTGACCACTCTATTCTCTTAGCTCACATTATTGGAATATAAAACAGATTCATTTGAACATTTTGAACTTATACTTCAAAGTTTACCTAATTCTTATAATTAATTTATCATCAACTTAACTGATAATCGTCTTACAGACTACCTAGTCTTCAACGAGGTTATGACCATAAGTTTTGAGGAAGCAAGTTGATAGGATGATTAATTTTCACTATTTTGATTTCTAATTCTGTAATGTCCTGATACCCATGTTAAGGCTAGAATAGTAAATTATGAGAAATTTATGTAAAATTAGGAAAATGCAAGTCATGTATAAGGTAATTGTGACATACATATTTATTTTGCACATTCATATGATTGTACATGCATTCATTGGCATTTCCAGGTAAATGAGTTTATAAATGGAAATTGTGGATT
>JANIHZ010000209.1:56810061-56824034 GCA_027478365.1 Erythroxylum rufum | reverse complement strand
ATTGTATAAAAGTCACTTTTTAATAAAAATACAAAATTTAATTTATATCCTCTCCTCACATTTCAGTAAAAAGGTCAATATAAATATAATTTTATATACACTTGGCCCAATATGATTTATGATAGAATTTAATATTATAGTTTATAAAAAGGAACTTAATTAGTATAGTATGTCATTATCTAAAATTTTTTCTTAACATTTTTTTAAACTTTCATTTTTATTGCAATAACCTTTGTATATAAAGCAACTATTATTGGACACCAAAAAGTAAACCAACTTGAAACTTTAAGTTGAATGTACTTATAAGAAAATTATATGAGAATGAGTTGGCTTAACTATAAGATCCTATAATTTTTGGGCCTTTTGTGATTCTTATTAGTTTGATAGAATTTGATACCTTAAAGAGATTAATTAATGTTTTGAATTGAGTTTGAGTTTGAGTTTGATATTTGATGTCTAATAGGTGTAAGATTGATTAATTTTGATGATAACATTTGAAAGAAGGACAATTTGGTGTCAAAGCATAATAGTCCAATCTAATGTAAAAACTGAATATTGTTCAATATTTTAGAAAAAACTTTTTACAGGAAAATTAAAATAGGGTTATTGAAAAGGATACGGAATTTAATAGAACTATTGAAAATTAATAGGAAGACAATATAAAAGCATTTAGTCTACCAAAGAAAACTAATCGGTCTATTAACTAATCAGTTAAACACAAATTTTGATAAAATTACCACTCAAATTATGGTGTTGTTTTCATAAATTTCATTCATTCATTTTAATCGAATGACCCTATAAGACGACCAAACAGCTTAAAAAAGTTTTTGAAAAGGTGTTGTATAAGACTTATTATCCTAGCATATCTAGACTTGTACAAATCTCTCGTTTGGAGAAAATTAATTGAATTCAAATTTAGGCATGTAGGAACTTATTAGTTGAGGTTAATTACACATTGCATATAATTGTCTTTGGCAATTTCTAGACAATCTTTAAGAGGGTGTTATATATATATGTGATGTGTGATGATGAAAGATGGGTCAGAAGAAAAGGTCAAACTTGAAACTGAAGTTTGAGTTGAACTGCCTGCATCCCGATCATGAGTTTGTTGCATTCTGACTTCATAATCATGAAACAATTGATACCATAATTATTTTATGGTATGTAGACGCTCTTGAGCTTCACCACTGTACAATGTATTATAAATATATTCAACCCCGTCCATCTTGTATCTTAGGTCCAACATATATAATACTGCAACAATATCTCCAACCTTATACCAATAAGAATTAAACTTCTCCATCATCCGCTCCCCCATAGTCCGAATCATTGCATTGGAGTCAAACATCCACAATGATAAAACATGCTTTATGTTGGACATAGTGATAAAGATACGGTGCGAAGTTAGATATTTTGTTCCTGAGAATAATTCAGTCCAATTATTTAATAATTTCAACTTCATACAAAGTTCTCTAGCCAAATCCCATTGATCCTCTGATGGTATGCAAGTATACTGAGAATCCCTTTCGGCTAGTCTAATAAATAATTGAGCAAATGGGATTGTTGACTCCAATATCTTAAAGGTTGAGTTCTATCTGGTAGGACAAGCCAAAACCAACTTCTTTGTACAAGGAATGCATAAAATTTGTGCAACATCTTCAAAAGTTTTGACTCTTTTAGGAGTTCAATATAAAACACTATTTTGAATACACTCTATTGCTTCCTTTATCGTCTCCAACCCAACCTTCACGATCAAGTTAAGAATATGCATAAAATAACGCATATGAAATAACTTACCTCCAGCCAATAAGCTCCCAACCAACATCTTACCCTTCAACTTCTCAATCATAGTATCATTTGTGCTAAAATTATTGACTGTGATGAAGGATACTTTGTTGTCGATGTTCAAATTCATCAAACAGTCTTTCAACACGTTTTCTAATTTTTCACTTGTATGCGGTGTCGGCACATAAATGAACCTATCATGAAAAGCATACTAGTATGAATCATAAATTCATAAAATAATGAAAAAAGTAAACGATGATAATTTTAAAGAATATAAATTACCTCAAAAGTCTATTGCATAACTTCCAATCATTATCAATATAATGTGTCGTCACCACCATGTAACCCTTCTTTTGGTTATCAACTATTCACATGTTTGTTGTTATGGCAATTTTTCCTTGAACACTTGACAATGCTCTTAATGTTTCTCTCTTCTTGTCCTCATAAATTTTGAAAATATCACTCCTCAATGTATTCTAACTTGGAACCTTGAAAGTTGGTTAGAGTGAATTAAGAAATATCCTGAATCTCTTGCTTTCAACCATAGCCAATGGTTGTTAATCTCTAATAACCATATTAGCAATCAAAATTCTTGATCTATTATTGTCAAAAGTTATTATGGTCATTTCATTCTTTCCTTTCATAAGGTTAGAGGTCAAAAATGTTTGACCTCCTAAAACCATCTTCCTTCTAGTACATAATCCGTATGTCTCTTTAAATGAGACGTTACACCTTTCGAACCACTTGAATAAAACTTATGACAATAATTGCACTTTACCTTTTCAATTATGTCAATCGATATAGTCTTCTTAAAGTGATTCCAAACTTCAATTTTATGTTGACTAACTTGAGTTCTATTTTAACTTCTATCGTCACTTGGTGTCAGAATAGAAGTTTCCACTTCTACCTCTGGTAGTGGATTAGAACTCTCAACTGAAGGAATATGTTCATCCATCAGACAAAAAACATATAAATACTTGAGGTTAGAAATAAAATATTGCAATTCGATTTTGTATTTGATTTGTAATGTTTTACCCCCTCTTTTTGGGTTGGGTTTATTGAAATTGAAAGATATTCATCCCGTAAATCATTACTCAGGCATGGACAAAAAGAGGTAAATTATTAAGATGTAGCATCTTAAGGGAAAGGAAAATAAATGGCATTTAAAAAAACCTATTGAAAACAAATCAGATCCTTAAAATACAAAACATCAATAAATGAAATTAGGTACTTTAAAGAAACAAAAAATCATGATGATAACTAATAATGTATTAGTACAAGAGAGAAGTCGCAACCCAGTTGGTCCATTTTTCATGACTTAGTTTTCTTGGAATATAATTGTTAATTGTATAAAATTCTCATCGACTCATTCCTTCAACCTAAGAGAGGATAACTAGAACATAACTTTAAAAAAGGACCAATTGGAAACAACAATAACATCAGCATAGACACACAAAATAGCAAACATTCTTACCAACATCACACATTAGATAAGTCAAAAATTGAAAAGTACAACTGAAGCAAAAATGATATGGTAGTTGAAGATATTGTTCTATGTTTGGGAAACATTCTTTACACCAATAAGGATTGAGAAATCCTACTTGTCAATTCTTTCAACCAGAGTTGTAGATGGTGAATTCTCCTTTAGCCATCATTTAGTTGCCCAGGTACATTTCTTTGATTGCTTATATCCTAACTACAACTAACAGTCATAGCGAGAGATAGATAAGAAGCTGGTCAATAATCCAAGTTACTTCTGTTTCAAGGTTCAAAACTATGATGCATTTGTAACTAAAATTGTTAAATCACTTTGAATAGCCATTGTAGCCTTATTCAATGCGGGAAAAGAGCATAAATAGACCATGATGCAAATTTCACCAATGCAAATTAATTCATGCAAAAATGGTTGCATCTTAGATTTGGACTGTTTTTGTCTTTTAGCTATTATGACCACAATAAATCAAGAGGAATAAGAAGAGAGAGTACAAAGAAAAAGAGAAAGAAAACAACCCCTTGAACAAAAGATAATAATAAGATTAGTCGGTTATATTTGGCTTCCATCCTAACTTATCATGACCCTTTTCATTTTGTAAAAAACAAATTATAATGGCCTCAATAACAAGTGTAAATGCGAAGTGTAAATGGACTTAATAATAAGTGTAAAAACTTCCCTCTAAGGACAGAAGGTTTTTGGTTCAACAATCTTATAAAGTTACATCATCATCATGGTCACTAAAGATTCACCTTACCTTGCTTCTCATCTTGTTAAATTTGCTAACGTAAGCCTTAAAGAGCCTCCTTTCATATATCTTAGTATCCTAATTACTGCAACTAGGGTCACACGTAGAGAATGCCAACACTGAATTGACAAAATCAGGATTATGGTAGAGCATTGGACAAACAAAACTCTATTATATGCAAGGAGAGTAGTGTCCTCAGTCCTCTCCAACCACTAGATACACCTATGTTGCGGTTCCTAAAAAGATTAACAAATATATTGAAAATATTTTAAGGAATTTTCTAGTCTGAAGAAGTTTACAGAAGGAACTTTGCCAAGGTTAGCTAAAAAAACAATGTGCCTCCCGTAAAAGTAAAGGAGGATTGAAAATATAATCAATTATAGTAGTGAGTTAGACTCTACTTGCTAAGAGAGTCTACGAACTTCTTCAAAATAAGCAATCCTTATAGATAAAGTAGGTACAAGAGCATTACATTAAAAACAAAAACTTATGGATAATTGGATCCTTATATGTAAGCAAAATAAGCAATCTAAAAAAGATGGTTTGATTAATATCTGCAACACTTCATGAAACACATTACAAGCATTATCCCTTATTCCCAATATTAACATACAATCTCAAATTAGCCATATCACATCTCAAGACAACCAAAAAAACCAAAATGACGAAGAGAGAATGAGAGCTTACCTTCGACGTTGCCATGACATATGATATATGAAAAGAAAGATTGAAGGAACAAAGTGAAACAAAGAAGAAGAAAAAAGAAGTGAGTGAGTTCTCGAGGACGAAGGGAGTTCTCGGGAAGACTGAGGGACTGTAAGTTCTCGGGGACGAAGGGAGATGGAGGTAGGTAGGAGGTTGACGGATGGGTAGGGGCGAGCATTCGACGGTGCAAATTTTACAATTTATAACCCTCAAATATTGCAAGTGCACGGGTAGTGAAATGTAGTATGTGAAGGGTCGATCCCACGAGGAGGTGTGAACTAATCTAATCCTACGTTATCTAAGGCTAAAATTTTAATAAAATGAAAATAAAATTACATAAAAAAGTAAATAAGGGAAAGTGATTATCAAGAATTTAATTCGCAAGTTTAACATAAAAAGAAATTGAAATCGAACAATGCAAAAGTCACAATACAAATTAACCAAGAAAAGTTGCCAAATTATGAAAGAGGTAATTCTTCCTATCATTAATGTTAACCTAGCCATTTATGTGTTAATGGGGTTTCGGTTCTAAACTATGGAAAGGGAGATTACTCTCTCTCGAGTTATAATCACGTGCCCTAATTAACAATCCCTAATTGGTTTAAGTACCGAATAGGTAATCTCTCAATTACCAACAATCCTAACCTAATTAGTTTTTAAGCTCTTTAATAAAAAATCGGGTTTCACACGAGATCTCTCTTTATATAATAACTGATTAGATTGATTGCATGGTTTATTGGATTGCCTAACTCTCAATAACCCAACCTAATCATTTTGCATTCAGCTCACCCTCTCGGTTTGTTATCAAAACATGAAGATACAACAATCAATCACAACACCCAATTAAGATAACACAAAAATAACTAGATTAATATTAACTCAAGGAAAAATCACAAAAGAAAGTTAGAACATCTTAAATAAACCCAAATCCATAAACATGCCACGATTGTGGCTCCTTGCATCTGCTTCTATCACTATCGTGGCTTATTGGTCACGATCGTGGCCCTTCCTTCATGCTTCCCTCTGTTTTGGTTTGGGCCTCCTTTGAATCTCCTTCGTTCTTTGATATTTTCCCTGAAACACTAGCAAACATATCACGACACCTCAAAAACATAAAATTAAAGCCCAAACGCATGTTCTAACCCACAAAACACCGACGACACAAATATTTCACTAACTAACACAATTCTAACCTAATCATGCACTAATCGATTAAATTTAACAACTAAACACATCATAAACTACCCACAAAACATGATGTAATCTATGACTATCAACATCCCCACGCTTAAACATTTGATTGTTCTCAAGCAAAAACAAAACAAACAAAACCCACAATATATGAAAACATAAAACATGCAAATGCAATAATGAGGTAATGATATTCAACTTCACGAAAGTAATTTAACTACAAACACTATCCCTTAAGTTGTTCTAAAGTATTAACTTGCAAAATTTGCATCGACGTACCTTGGAATAAATATACATATTAACCAAAACCTTAATGTCAAAGTTTGTTCACCCTTTTCACTTACACACACATATTGATAATCATTTGGTCAATTAAAAACGTAACTATCCCTAAGTAAATTTTCATGAAAATTCAAGTTATTCAAAAGGATCAGTAGGTTTATTTGACAAAACACTATTTTTGTTAATTTTTATAGACATAAACCTAGCCTTTTACGCGAAGGCAAACATTTGTAATGAATTTCGATCCGGTTACTCAACTAGTTCATGCTTTTATTAAGAGGCTTGGTTGGAATGTCATTATAGCCTTTTGACATGAAGACACACATTTGTGTTGCGTGTCAATCCGGTTACTCGGCTACATCACATTCTCAGTTGGCTACTAGCTTTATTCATAACCTGAAGGCTAATGGAATAATTATTTTTATCATTATTGTTACTTACCTCATTTCTTTAGCTAATCGTTCTCACAAAAAGGTACTAACGATGTTACTTATTTGATTGGCCTAAAATTATAAATGAATGTGGCAAATTCTTAGGGTGAATAAACTAACATCATATCCTAATTAACATGTATATTTAACCAAAGCAACCTAGGTCACCAATTTCATGAGCTAATAAATCTTCACAATCAAAAAGATTGTGTTCAAAGTTAAACCGATTCCGTTAAGTCCTAGCCATTGATGCATTCACACGAATCACATAATGAAAATCTAAACAAACTAGCATGCTAAATTCACATTCAAAATAAAAGCATACAGCACATCATCTTCAATGTGAGAAGAGCAAACAACAACACAAAAGGTGGGAATAACCATAAAATAAAACAAAACATAAAGACAAAATTTAAAAGAGAAAGGGTTAGAACACCAAACCATTATGGTGATGGAGGTGGTGATGGCGATAGTGTTGAGACCAAATCCACTTGACATCAAGAGTATTTCCCTATCTTATAAGTGATTCAAGAGAGTATGAGAATTATCAATCCAAACCATTCATAATTTATTTATAGAATTTAAAACAAATCTAACTATACGACAATTTAAATCTAACTACTAACTGTGCTAAGTTATGGTCATTAGCTTGACCTTGCATCTTTCAAAACTTAGCCAGGATCAATTATAAATGGCTTGCTTCCACCCTTGTTGCCCATATTCAGTTTAGTAGCCTATAAACAAGCTATATATTGCAAGATAATCAAAAGGACATAACTAATTAAATCAAGAAAACTAAGTCAGTTTAATAATGCCCTTTTAAGTAACAAACTGTCAACAAAATAGGGAACAACGAAACTCCCTGAATCTTCTATCGAATCCAACAGTTTTTCCTATAAGAGGGTGAGTTGTGCTTTTTCTTCCTTAGTCACCCTTATGTCTTCTTCTTCTTTTACTTCATGAGCAAAGACCTTCATATCTACTTCAAGCTCCATATCCGTTGCCATCTGTTTTTCTTCTTACTCCTTTAAAGATTTGGCCACATCAATTTTCTTAAATGATTCACCCTCCTTCTTCTCTTCATCTTCTACAAGGTAGGATTCAACTTGTTTTTTTATTGGTGTTTCTAGCTCTTTCCCACTTATAAATGTGATAGACTTATACTACTCTCTTGAATTTACCTTTATGTTGCGCGGAAATTTTTCCACACTTCTCTTATAAAACTCCCTGGAAAGCTGGCCCATTTGAACCTTTAGGTTATGAATAGAAGATGCATGATCTTCTATTACTTGCTTAAGCTTCTCTTGTAGTCTCTTTTAGGCCTCTTCTATGTTTATGAGCTTATCCATGATTTTGTCCAATTTAGAATCTCATAAATTGGACTCTTTTTGCTGAAATCCTACGAGGTTTTGATGTCACAAGTGAGTCCTTACATTGTTAGACCAACAGAAATATGGGTGGTTCTGCCACCCCGAATTGTACATGTTCTAATAAGAATGATAATTTCCCCAACCAAATTGTGTCTCATTGAAGTTCGCAAGGGTCCTTTGCTCCCTATAATATATTTCCTCTATCATTTAACTTTTTGGACTCCTCATAGTTGCCTTATGATGTTCAAATTAATGTGTCTTTTACTTTGTGCCCAAACTTCTTTCTCTCCTTTTTATATATTTTTTGTATTTCTTATAATTGGGTACCACAATCACAAGAGATGGTGAAAATCCCTTGGACTAAAAGAATTAAACTAATCTTATGTCTCTCAAGCAACAACGCCAAAAACTTGATAATGTCAGGCAAGCTTTATAATTTATAGCCCACAAATACTGCAAGTGCACGGGTTATGAAATGTAGTATGTGAACGGTTGATTCCATAAGGAGGTGTGAACTAATCTAATCCTACATTATCTAAGGCTAATAAAATTAATAAAATGAAAACAAAATTACACAAAAAAGTAAATACGGGAAAGTAATTATCAGGAAATTAATTCGCAAGTTTATCACAAAAAGAAATTGAAATCAAGCAACACAAAAGTCACAATGGAAATCAACCAAGAAAAGTTATCTAATTATGAGAGATGGGATTCTTCCTATTATTAATGCTAACCTAGCCATTTATGTGTTAATGGGATATCAGTTCTAGACTATCAAAGGTGGAATTACTCTCTTTCGAGTTATAATCACGCACCCTAATTAATAATCCCTAATTGGTTTAAGTACCGAACGAGTAATCTCTCAATTACCAACAATCTTAAACCTTATTAGTTTTTAAGCTCTCTAATAAAAAATCGAGTCTCACACGAGATCTCTCTCTGTATAATAACTGACTAGATTGATTGTGTGGTCTATTGGATCACCTAACTCTTATTAACTTGTCCTAATCATTTTGCATTCGACTCATCCTCTCGGTTTGTTACCGAAGTATGAAGATACAATAATCAATTACAACACCTAATCAAAATAACAAAAAAAAAACTAGATTAACATTAACTCAAGGAAAAATCCCAAAAGAAAGTTAGAACATCTTAATCAAACCCAAATCCATAAACATATTTGTATTCATCTTAACATTCAAGAAAATGAAAACAAAGATGAAAGAAATACACGTGGAATCGGGATCGGGATGCCTCGAGAAAGCACCAGTCACGAAGACCCGCTTCTTTCTCCTCTCTTCCTCTTTTGCCCTCTTCTTCTTCTTTCCTCTTAAAGTGTTTCCCAAAATGGCAGATTGGAGGCTCTTTTAGGGTTCCATCTCTTTCCTATTTATAGTATTTCTGTTTTGAGCAACCTTAGGGCTTTTTTTAGGTCCGAAAAGTTCCTTAAAAAGTCAAGTCCGAAAGGACGTCTGCGTCTGTTTGCGCACAAGCCAAGATCGTATCTCCTTCTGTCATGATCGTGGTAGAACATTCCATAATCGTGGCTCCATGCATCTGCTTATGTCACAATCATGGCCCTTCCTCCATGCTTCTGTCACGATTGTGGCACATTGGCCACAATCGTGCCCCTTTGTTTTGGTTCAAGCCTTCTTCGAATCTCCTTCGTTCTTCGATATTTTTCCTGAAACATTAGCAAACACGTCATGAAACCTCAAAAACATAAAATTGAAGCTCAAACGCGTGTTCTAACCCACAAAACATTCGAGACATAAATATTTCACTAATTAACACAATTCTAACCTAAACACGCATTAATCCATTAAATTTAACCACTAAACACATCTTAAACTACCCATAAAACATGAGGCAATCTATGACTATCAGCTTAAGTCGCTTTAATTCACCCTTGATATTGTTCAGATTGATTCTCCACTAAATTCTTGAATTCAGATTAAGGCTTAATTCTTTTTCCACTCAAATAGCATCTTTAACTCTTATTATGGTTGCAGTTATGCTATTCTTGATTTTTTTTAAAACAATCATCAATAGTAGTCATCATACAAAATTAAACTGAATACAAATGAGTATCTTGAAAATAAAATTTAAGGAACATTCACATATAATTTCTCAAATAGTTCAATAATAACTTGTTAAAAGCATGTAATTTGGTGATATGATATATTATAGGTTAAGATTGTGATGTGGGCTCAAAATACAAAGAAACCAGATCTTAAAAATGACTTAAAGGGGTTGAACTAGGGATAATTAAGTAAGGTGGCTTTTTAAGTTTAATAAGTTAAAATATGGAATGCTTTTATCATATTCAAGTCTCATGCAATCATAATGATTCAAATTGGTTCAATGTAAGGTCTAGAGGTATCCAAATGATAGAAAATCACATTGTAAAGGAAAATGGATAGATATAAGATGTTCTTATCCTTTAAGGCTCAAATGGTCATAGGTTTCAAACAAATTCACCTAATCCTCATTCCATATTTCATCAATCAATTGGCTTGCTTTGTCCTAATCATTAAGAACAATTGCAATATGAAAATACCTTTAAAAACTATTAAGAAAATAGTAAAATGCTTTACTGGCTAGTATCTCTAACATCTGACCAATAAAAGGAAGAGAGAAATAGTCCTTTTGAGTCACTGAATTTAACTTCCTATAATCGATGCAAATTTGCCATCCATTTTAGACTTTAGTGGGAACTAAATCTCCCTTCTAAGGTAATGGACATCTTTTTCAAAGCCACTTGTACTAGGCCAACCCACACACTATCTGAGATGGGGTAAATTATGCCCTCTTGAAGGAGCTTTAAAAATTCTTTCTTTACCACCTCCACATTAGAGGTTTAATCTTCTCTGGGGTTGTCTTATAGGTTTAGCTCCATCCTTTAGGAGGATCTTGTGCATATAAGTAGAAGGGAAAATACCTTTGATAATCTCTATCATCCATCTGATGGATGCTTTAAAGTTCTTTAGAACATCAATTAATCTCTTCTATTGCGTGAATATTAGCTTCTTGGAGATTATTACTAGTACAGTGTCTCCTTCTCTAAAGAATATGAATTTTAAGTGTTCTAATAGTGGTTTTAACTCTAATTTTGGTACTCGTACCACTAAAGGGGCAAGCTAGTCACTAGTTTTAAGGATGCCCAAGTCTATATACTACACTATCAACACTTATTTTACTTCTCCAACATTATCCAGAGCTGTCATACACTCCTACAAGCAAAATTGAAAGGATTAAGAGTAAGGAAAATAAACCAATCTAAGCAACAACCACATAAGCTCGGGTCATTTAACCTAGGTTAAGTTATCCTTAATGATTCAATGTCACTAGTTTCCATAAATGAATCCAAATACAACGATTACGTATTGTATTAACGATTCTAGCAATAAGTTCATATATAAACAATCTAACTATAACGAGATTAATGATCATCCATACATGAATGCCCAAATCAATTAAGCAAAGGATAACCTAATAATCCCTAGAGAGAGGAAGAACAATAAACACAATGGAGAGTTGCCTAAAACATGTCTTCGGCTTTGATTTCACCTCCGAAACAAGTAAGGGAAGCTTAGCCCTCCATAGGTCTCCAAAATATGCATGTTTTGCTCCTCATGTTTGTCTTAAAACAATCCATAGTTATTTTATCGCCCCAAATCTCAATTTATAGTAATAATTAGGATTTTAGGCATAGGCACTAGTTTGATACATGGTTATGTATCAAATCGTATAAGTCAATTAAATGTAAAACTTATGAAGATACATTATTGGATACACGACTGTGTATCCAATAGTTTAAGCTAAAAATTTATCTTTTGAATGTTTACATAACTGTATAAGTATATACATGGTCATGTATCTCCTAGGTTTTGCCAAATTGTTGTTGTTCTTATGATTTCTCGTCTAATTCTCTCCTTAATTCTTCTCCTTCTTGTTTCACAAGGGCAACTAAGTTTAAACAACAAAATGTTCGCTCAAGGAAGGTGCTTTTAACCCATTTTAGTTCTTGTGCTTCAAACATGTACCTAATACCAAATATGAGCTAAAATGAGTATCTTAAGCATTTCACATCAATAATCACTAAATGTTAAGAAGTGAATGTACAAATAATTAAGTACACATTAAATTCCCTCATACTTAGCTTTTGACCATCCTCAAGCAAAACACAAAATCAAAGTCACAAACTAAACATTTTCATAATTTCCATATTTCCTAAAAATAGATAACTATAAATAAAGAGAAATAACTTTCAAAATCATAGCAAGAGCTAAACATTCAATACCTCTACTCGTGATCAATCAATAATAATCACTTTTAGAAACTGAGCAATCTAGTGGTAAACTTGGACAAAATGTGTTTAAATAAGATAGATCTATGGTACACTTAAACACCGTTCATGACCATGACATTCCACAACTTTATATATCATTTCATTTCTCCACCACTAGGATTCACATGTATAATCATGAATCAAATGACTTTTTAAGATTGTAATGTGGATAAGGGTTAAGGTGAGATGTATTGGGGTAATGTAGCTCAAAAGTCATCAAAGCTAGTGAAGCAAAAGTAACACTCAATGTAACATTAAGCGAAAAAACTAACATTCATTTAAAATTGGATACCATCAGCTATGATGAAACTATGTTTCACAACTCAAATTCAAGCTTTCACACCATAAACCACATGAAGAATCAATCACTCACAACAATTGATGACAAAAAAATACATTATAACCATACATAAATGATGATCCTTCAAAACAACATGTAACTTATATGCATCATACTTAAATCACCCGTTCCATATAACTTTAGGAGGAAATGAGCTGCTAAATGAATGATTTTGAGTTAGAATTAGAGATGAGATTGGTGAGGAATTGACATATAATTAAGGTATACTTGAGGCATAATTTAGGAACTATTATGAAGGTGTTTTGAAATTGGAATGAAGGTGTTTGAATCTGGAAAATTGCAGGAAAATGGGTAGTACACAATCGTGGCACTCATCTTACAACCATGGCCAGATGTATTAGCTTCTGTCATGATCATGGGAAGGTACCCCACGATCGTGGGCAAGGTTTTGACTTGGTAAATTCTGTTTTGGCAATTGTTGAACCACATAAGGACAACTTTATATTGGCGTATTTGAACTTAAATAAGGCTTGAAAATGAACCTAGTTGGAAGTTGGATTAAGTGGCTATGGTTTTGACAAGTTTAGGTTGTTAATTGATGTTGAAACTTAAAGAATGGATTGTTTTGATATCAATGTATGTGAATTTGGGAAGTATGAGTTGTTAATGGTATAAAGATGTTACTTATGAATGCAAATGTGATTCAAAGGATATGAACAATGTAAACTAGGTATAAAAGAATGAGTGATGAATTTAGAGTAATCAAACTTACTTAAGGCATAACCTAATTGAAAACCAGTTATGTACAAGCTATAATATTTAATTGATCAAGACTTGTGATTAAGGATACATACCCAGGAAAAGTCAATTGAGCATGCATTGAACATAATACATATACATGTGTATGATTGAGTACTTATTTGATTAAACAAGTTAATAATGTGTACATATGTGTGTATTGCATAATTTAGAAGCACAAATTGACCGACAGCTTCCAGACATCATCGGCTTGTCAAGGCAATAGCTATCTGGAGTATACTGTGAGTTAACCTGGATGTTTACTCATTATATTTGAATTGTTCTTAATTAACTATTAGGTATTGAACTGTTACCGATATGATTGTGTTAATTTCGTACATTGATGGTCCGAGGAGTTTAATATTCAGGATTGTATTGGAAGTGTTTGCAAATTGAATGTGAATATGGAAATTGTGTTCTCAACTATATGTTGAATGTCAGACTTAGATCCGATGAATGTGCTATATGACTGTGCACACTGAATGAGAGTTATTGATAGCATAATATGTGATTTGATGC
>JANIHZ010000209.1:56788394-56803351 GCA_027478365.1 Erythroxylum rufum | reverse complement strand
CCCATTTGGTCGTCGCGGCCTCGGTCAAAATCACTGGTACGTCGCGACGAATGATTAATCGCTCGTCGCGACGTAATTCTCACTGGCTCGTTGCGACGAACGATAAATTGTTCGCCGCGGCGTGATCCTCAGTTGCGCTCGTCGCGGCGAGGTCCCAGACGTCGCGGCGACCCCCACCTTTGCTTCTGAAGGATTTTTCTTTTAAAATTTTCAACTTCCAAGTCTTTCCACTCCGTTCAAGTGTCATGTTTCCGTGTCCGATGTTAGGCTCCGAAAACGGGGTCTAACAACAATTTTGTCATGTGAGGAGGAAACATGGAGTCGAGCCAGAGATCCTAAACAAAGACGCTTTTTGGGAGGCAACCCAAGGCAAGTAAATTTCTTTTCTTTACATCTTCGCATTTCTTTTTATATGCATATGTGTTCTTTGTTGGTTTGTTTCTTGCTTGTTTTAAGTTTTCAATCAAAATTAGAGAAAGAATAAAACAAAAAAATAAACATTTTCTCTTTTTTGTTGCTCCTAGGACTATATAGTCATGATTAGAGTGTGAAATGACTAGAGAATTTCTTGGCAACATTTTTGTCACATGCATTAACATGGATATGATTAGGCATTCTTTGCTTTTCCAACATTAGCCAAATAGCCTACCCATTATATGATTTTCCTTTTTGATAGGCCCCTTTGAGTTTTAATTGCCTTTTCTTTGTGTATTAGCAATATTACATCCTTTAACCTAACCAAATGTCCTTCCCAAGCCTTGAAGCTAGTGGAACATTTGTTGATTGTTAAGTTTGTGGATATACAAAATTATAAGTGGGGGGTATGCATATGTACGGGTTGGTTATAATGTTGGGATGTTTTGTTATGCCTTATCATTGAAATTCTCATGTTAATGTAGTTTCTTTTAATGTTAAAAATAAAGAAAGGAAAAGAAAGAAAGAAAAGAGAAAGCACAAGAAAAGAAAAGAAAAGAAAAGGAAAAAGAAAGAAAGAGAAAGAAAAAGAATAAAAAATTGTTTAAATACATTTATCAAAGAGGAAGTGCATGTGAGTTTTGAAAGTTATTCATAATTAATGCATCTTCCTAGAGTTGTATTGAATGTGTTATTTAAGTCTATTGAATATGAGGTAGATGTTGGCTTGGAAGGTTCACTTTTATGGTTTTCGATTTGATCTTCTTCGTTTTTTGTTTTTTCGATTGGGTCGGTCCCAACATTGTAAAATATAAATGATTCATTCATCATAGCTGATAGTACCCAGTATTGATGAGTGTTAACTTATGCACTTGATATCACATTGAGTGTTGTTTTGTTTCACTAGCTTAATGGCTTTTATGTTACTAGACCCAAATACGTCTCACCTTACCTTTACCCACATTACAACCTTGAAAAGTCCCCTGATTCATAATTTTGCATGTGAATTTTAGTGGTGGAGAAATGAAATGATATAAAAAGTTATGGATTGTCATGATCATGAGTAGTGTTGAGTGTACCCATGGATATATTTATTTGAACACATTTTCCGAGTCTGCCATTAGATTGGTTAGTTTTTGAAGATGATGAATGTTGATTGATCATGAGTAAAAGTTTGCAATGTTGACATCTTGCTATGTTTTTTGGAAGTCACTTATCTTTGCTTGTGATTATATATTCTTGGAACATATGGGAAATGAGTTAATGTTTTTAGGTCTTTGAGTTTAATTTTAATGTTTTGCCTGAGGACGACCAAAAGCTAAGTGTGGGGAAATTGATAGGTGCTTAATTGATTATGAAATTATTCCATAACACTTAGCGATTATTGACATAAAATTGCTTAAGATACTCACTTTGACTCATATGTGATTTTAGGTACAATTAGGAAAAAAAAAGAAGTTAAAGTGAGTCAAAGCTCTATATTCTGCCCATTTTTTGAAGATTAATTTTTACTTGTCTTCAAGGAGCAAGAAGAAGAAAATTAAAAGACAAGAAGAAAAAAAATGCAAAGAACGTGAGCTGTATGGATTATGCATGGAAATTATCTTCAACATGAAATTAATGTCTTACATGCATACAAGACATTAATTTAACTAATCTCATGGTTGCTAGAGAGAATGAAGATGGACAGTTGGGAAAAGAGACAAAAAACGGCAAAACAAGATGAAGAAAACGCAGCAAATGGCCAGGAGACAAAACGCAAGGCATACAGCAATCCATGACCAAAACAATAGCATAGGAGGATAGCATAAGAACAAAACATAGATGATGTCTGCGTGTGCTTCAGACAGACTTCTTGTGGAAACACAGATGCACAGACAATGCATGTGAAACGCAGATGTTTCAAGACATGGGATGCATTTTTGGCTTAAAATGCACAGTAGCAGAATAGAAAGGAGGTTTTTAAATAAGACGTGAATAGTATATGTGGACCACCCAATTAATTCATCACATCAGTGAATAGTAGAGAGAAGTTTGCGACAGAAGAGAGGAATGGAGGCACTATAAGGGTCTTCAAGTGGGGACATTTTTAGAGGGGCTGAAGCATTTTGTTTGGAGAGACCCATGGAAGGCTAAGTTCTAGATGCCAGTTCGGAGGTGACATCGACGCCGATGACCCGGGTTAAGTGTTTTTCTTTGTTTTAGTTGTTTCTTTCTCTCATTAGGAATTGATTATGTTTTCATGTGTTAATTGAATAGGGTATTATGAAAAGATGATTTTAATGCGTTCATCGAATTGTTTATTTACAAACTCATTGTTAGAATTTTGATATAATCTGTAATTGTTATATTGAAATTCATATGTAGCGACTAATGATTTGTAATCATTATGAATAACATGACCTAGGTTAAATGACACATCGTATGTGGTTGTTGCCTTAATTAATAAATTTTCCTAATTTGTAATGCTATTGCCTAATTAAATCTAGAGATCGCATTCTAGGTTGCTTGGTGGTTAAGTTTAATTAACAATCGTTTTTTGATTTAAAAAAACCTAAGGGAAAACTTAGGTTAATTATTAACCCACGATTAATAGTTGGTAGGAGAGGTTTAAGAACAACAAATCCATGAAATAAGTTTAATTAGGGTATAGGCCGAGATTGAATCAAATAATCAGGTTCTTACCAAATTCCCCACTTTTATCATTTTTCTCATGTCTTCTTTAATTTGTTTTCATTAGGTTAGTTTTATTTTATTTTATTATTTTAAAATCCAAAACCCCGTTAAACCTAAATATCAGTTACTTTCATTTCAACAACTTTACACACACTCTCTGTGGGATCGACCTAGACTTACCACTGCTATAGTAGTAGTTTAATTATTTTTTTGACTAGTGTTACAATGCGTTGTCACATATCTCAAGCCTTTGTCTCCAGCTTAAGCTTGGGTGGTTTTGAGCCATAAAGATGTTCCTTGAGTGTACCTTTCTCCATGTACTTGTATATGATGATCATCTCATTTCACTCATCATAATATCTAATCGAAGAAACTAACTGGTGATGTTTGAACTGAGACAACATCATGATATCAGTCCAGAATTTGATAAACCCTTGTGAATGAATGTTGAAATCCAACTGTGATCGAATCACGGTTGCAACAGGAATTTTTTTTTACAAATTCTAATTAGATCTCAATAATTGTATAACTTGAATAAAAACATGAATTATAAAGTATGAATCATACCTGATTCATGTTTCCAATTGAATTGTTTTGTCTCAAAAAACAAAATTTTACAAATTCCAATCGGATCTCAATAATTGTATAACTTGAATAAAAGCATGAATTATAAAGTATCAATCATACCTGATTCACGTTTCCAATTGAATTCTTTTGACAAATTCTTTATCGTGTCAACCATAAGCTGTTCAATCATCTAGCCTCTAATGGTATCTATCCAAGCAATTTCTCAACCTTTTGGGAGGAAGAATAATAAGTGCTAGCTTCTTTGTTTTGTTCGTATTAATAGAAAAATCATTAGGAATTTTTAATTTTGTTAAAATCAAAGTCTTTAATTATAAATAAAATCACATTTTAATTATAATTAATTTAATTTTAATAAAATCAAATATCTCATATTATATCCCTAAAGTTTCTCAAACTTTATAATTAAGTCCAACATAATTAAATTGATTTTTTTTTCACAAATTGCTCTTTGATGAAACTGCAACTAGGAATATTTAGGAATAATACGTAAATGTAAATTGAATCTCACAATTATTATATTATTTATAAGTATTGTATTTTATTTTATTTTTATTTTTGCTTTTGTTTATTTTTTATCTTCATATTTTAGATCTTGAATTTCTTTATTCTTATTCTATTTTTTATTATTTTTAATGCAGTTATTTGTGTATATTTTTGGTTTTTATCATTTTCAAATAGCACTTCAAATTTTGTTTTTTCCTTCTTTCCTTCTTTCTTTATTTTTCTTCTCCTTTCATGTAAGTTTATCGGAAATAGCCTTTCTACTAGTTATGGTTAAGGTTGCGTACTTTTGAATCTCCCCATATCCTGAATCTTAGGAAAATTTTTATATAGATGTTATTGTTGTTGTTGTTGTTGTTGTTGTTAATTACATATTTAAAATCAAGAGATGTGATGAAGGGACAATTAATAAGGAGAATAGGTTAGCAATTGGAAGAGGCTTTTCTGCTTGACCTTCTAATGCAAACTGGTGAAGAGGAAAATGTAATGTATGATGTTGATACTATAGAGAAAACAGTAGAAGAGTTGATGCAAGATTAAAATCTTGAGATTGATTCATCTGAAGACAACGTGCAATTAAAGAAATAATAAAACCAGGAATTATATCAAATGCTTCAATGTTTATGGTAATAAAACTAGTTGATGGTTACCTTGTCGAGATTTCAAAAGACCCTAATATACCTTTATTGAAGTTCAATGAGTTAGTTGAAATGGTGGGTGGAATAGTAACCTAAGTACCCTTAGGCCTTAAAAATCTAAATGGATAATAACATAAATCCAAAAAAATTTCACTTTCAAATTTAGTTAATACATATAGTTAAATTAAGAATACCTAGTGTTTCTATTGGGGTGTTAATTTTACAACCATTGTATAGAATTTTTTTTAGTAATTGTTATAATCTGATAATAAAATAACAAAATCAAAAGTTAGGAAATAGCCTTTTGGGATTAAAATATGTTCTAAAACTAAGAAAGAAAACCCCCTTTATATCCAAACCAATGTATAAAATAAGAATGTTCTTCACGAGTGAGAACATGTGGACTTAATCAAAAAAATTCAGAGCTTGAGATCAACAATGTTCAAAGTGACATTGGAATTGATTGCCATAATAATATATAGCCTAATACCAAAGAGTTGGAATTGAAATAGGAGACTAGTGTTAAGAATTAAGAAAAGGTATATAGGTTGTTGAAGTTTGAAGAAGAAGGCACTACAACAAACAAGACTTTTGGCTATGTTTTCTTTTGCTACCATTTGAAATTCATAGCAAAAAGTTACTATTTAGGAACAAAATTTCAAAATCGTCGCCTATCGAAAATATACCTCCAAAAATAAAATTTTCACAAGTTTTTTTAAACTATTACCTATGTTTAGAATAGGTTACATTTGATATTCATTGCTACTAATTTTTGGCAACATTTTTCAACTATGGATAAAGTTTTGTAGCAAAAAAGGTTTAGATAAAAAATTGTTTTTGTAGCTAATAATTTTTTATGATAGTTTTTAGCCGTGAACTTAATTTTAGCTACAACATATATTCTAGATTCCATAGTTATTAGTTACATTTTGAAACTACGAAACAAATTTTATAGGTAAAATTTTTTTACTACAAATTTATTTTCATTGTGAAAAACAAGAATTCAAAAAAATGAAAATGATGTCATTTTCTCAACTAAAATGATTTTTTTAAATAGTAATAACCTAAATAAACTGATCTCCTCTGGTTTTTAATCCCATGTCTTCGTTTTGTAGTTGATCTGACAATGTCTTTGTGTTTTCCTCTTCTATGTTTATGTTCTGGCTACCTACTACTATGTTGGTTTTCCTTCTCTTGTGTCTTTTTCCACTTAAACCACATATGTTCTCTTCTTATGTTTTGGAGAGTTCTTTCATTTTTAATGTTCTATAATTTCATTTAATGTGTGGTTAATGTTTGTTAGGATGAGTCAATTAGTTCATAAAGTCAATTTAAAGACTTCCTGTTCATCTTCTAAACTCTCTAAGCTTGCATTTGGAGCTTTATAGTTTTAGGTTGTTTTATTTTTGTTCCTAGCTCATCCTTTTCTCTTTTTGTTCATGTTAGTTTTAAAATGTTGCTTTTATTTTTCTTAGTTGACTATTTTCTGTGCAGCCTTGATGTGGGAAGACTGCTTGTTATGGGAAGATTACTTAATCTTAATTCTTAGATAGGTTGACATGATACTATTTTAGTTTACTCTACTTCATTTTAAGATTTACATTTACGTAGTTTACTATCTCTCTCTCTTTGTCTTTCTGTTGTTCATATGTGAAAGTTTGAAAGTATATAGTTTATGCATCAGGAAGTAATCCTTGAAAAATAAAGGCTATTTAAAATTTTTCCCATTGTGAACACTTTGAATGATAAGGGATGGTCACTCTGTTAGATAGTTGGTGGGATTTATAATAGAAAATATATAATTATGTTTTTAAGTTGGCTCATGTCATAATAAATATCCCCAATGCTTCACAAACATTAAGTTCCTTTAAATTCATTAAAATGTCAACCTTTTACACTTCCTAACATTACAATACCACATTCTTCATTTTATTTCACATGGTAGGGATCCTTCTAGTATGTGTCTTCTTAATCTTTTTTTTTTCCTTTGAAAGCATACCTTGAATTTATTGTTGTGCAAGAAAAAAAATAGCCTCTATCTACATTCACCCCACATTGACCAATAATATAAGCCTAAAAATTAGATGTTTCTATATAGCAATAACGTTCTTTTGCTTGTAAAGAACCTATAAGTTGATCATTTTTCATAAATCTAAATATTTCAATTTGTCAATAGCCACAATAACATGATTAGATTTTGAATCAAGTTACCAAAGTGTTTTTTCTAATATGTCAAACTTCTTTTAATTTCTCATTATATCTTTATAATTGATTTGACACCTATTAAAACTTTAATGAAATATGAAATCGATTCAGAATTTCTTATTTTGAGTGCTTCAAATTTTATTCTTAAGGTTTGAAGACAAACTTTTATCATCTTATTAATTCCTTTGAGAGAATTATATAAACAAATTTATGTTAGCTTCATAATTGATACACATGAAGCATTCTCAAAGATAGTTTTGTCTAAACATATAAGAATCAATATCAATGCTTATTGATCCTTTTTCTTAGCCTTCTATAATGTATCTTTCCTTACTCAAATCAAGACACCATCTTTAAAATGCTCTACATCCTTTTAAACTTTCTCGTATACATCATGCAATCATATTAAGGATTTCATTAAGATACCCTCATTATCATAAATTTTTTTAGTGAGTTTTGGAAAGTGGTAAGGGAGTATGACTCTTTCCATCATTTTCTCTTTTGTGTTTATATTGTATATTACAAATATGAAAGGCTTAAAACATAAATATAAGAAAAGATTTGTGTTGAGACAATGTGATCCTTTTATCCTTGGGTCGACAATGTTATGAATCTTGTCCTATCTGACAACGAAGTCCTTGAACATAGCTGGCATAATTGCCTAATTCCTTTAATACGCTATTCTATTATTGTTTCTACCTTTAGTTTTTTAAATCATAAAAAATGCAGGAAAAAAGGGAAAAGAGGAAACAAATTTAAGGATTACAAATTATATGTACTAAAAGATTCTAAATACGAAGTCTTCATATACTTGGCAAAGTAGTTTATTATTTTTAGGTAAGAGTTTAATGTTAATCCGATTTCGGACCATTATTTAAAATTTGATATGAGAAAAATTTTGATGATAACAGAATAATTTATGAGTAAATGACCTTAACCACTACATTACATATTCAATCCAACAGACATATATGGAAATTGCATAATTTAAACTTAAACCACAAGAGTCCCATAGACATTTACTACTACGAACCACCATACCTATATCCTCTTAGATGATAAAGACCTAACTAAAGATTGATAGGAATATCTAACAATTGAAATCTTTTTGTAATCAAATTTTATTGGTAGCTTTAAGCAGTTATCCATTATAACTTGAAGCTTACTTGTTCATGTACCACTCATCATTTTCTTGTAACCTGACTTTGCTTTGAATTTAAATACTAACAAGTTGACTGATTTTTATTATTCCCTCTCCTATCATAAATCCTGTTGGAACCCCACCCTGGTGAGTCACGCGTTCGACGTCCTACGTGACGTCTGAACACGTATCCTATGAGGGAGGAATTCTCCACCAGGTCAAAACTCAAAAACGAATTTATTTCACTTACCCCTAAACAGATCTTGAAAAATACACCCTAATCTCCCTCAATAAAATTGATTTTCTTCGGGCCCAAAAATTTAATCCGGTTCCTAAGCTAAATTGAAATTTCATGTCTCTATATTAATTAAAGCCAAAAATCACCTCAATCGGATCTCTCTAGCTCAAGAATTCACCAAAATACGGAAGCATGACCAATACTAAAGTTTGCATAAAAAGGTAGATTTTTTTTTTGAAAACCAATGCTTCAAAATTTGAGTAAATCGGGGTCAAACGAAAAAGTTACAAGCAAAAGAGTGAGAGGAGGCTTAATTTGGAAAAAGAAAAATCAGAAAATAAAAATAAAACCAAAAACTTGCAAACAACGTCCCCTCGCGTGAGAGCTGTTCGCAAGAGCGAGGCGCTCGCCCTCGCGAGGGCACCTGCGAGTCTGAAAATCTATTTATTTATTTTAACCAACTAACTTCTAAATTTAATAACTTTTCACACTGAAATCCAAATTTCCAGCACCTGCACAAAACTTCAACCTCTATATTCTTCAATCTCCCAAATCACAAACCAATCCATATAGACCCAAAAATTTACTCAGAAAGGCAGCAAACACAATTCTCCTCTTCTAACCATTTTTCCAACCATACAACAATACATTTTGATGAAACATACGCAAGATACATTAAAACCCGAATCTCTTGCATTTACATAAAAACATAAGTTATTACAAAGCTTTAGAGGACATTTTAGCCCTAATACATCAAAAGTATCAAAAGTCAAATACAAAGAAAGGTCATTTCTCCAAAATGCTATCTAAAGCCTTGTTTTCCAAAAGATGACTTCAAAAGTTAAACTACAAAGGAGTAATGCCTCAATCCCGAAGCGATTACTCATTTTCTCGCTTGTCGCCTGTGGAGGGGAAAAAAAGGGTGTGAGCTCGACGGCTCAGTGAGTAACAGTTTAATAACTAAGAACAAGCATGCATAAATTCTTTAACAAGTATTTGCAAAGCAATTGTACCAAAATCATTTTTGCTATAAAGAAATCCCCATCATTTTCAATTGATCAAAAACATTTACAAAATCAACAAATACAAAGCAATGTCACATAAACACATAGAAGATGGTTTGGGTGGATCCAAACGGAACGTACTACACATTCCCGCGAAGCGGTCATGTGTAGCCGTGAACTTATGGGAGTCCGTGAGGAGCTCCAATGCCACTAGCGGGCAGGCGGGAGAAGCCTATGAATAGACAAGTGCACTTGACTCTTAAGGGACCACCACAAACCCATATAATCATGCATTTCACATAATTCACACATAATTGCCCAAAATGGCATTTTTTCGAAATCATATGTTCTAATCTTTTTCACTTGACAAACAATTTTACAAATATTTCCACAATGTATTTACATACAAAAAGACACATAATACAAGTTTAAACCATCTCAAAGAGTAATAAATACAACATTGTCTAGTCATTGGAAAGCAATAAATGACATTTATGACAAGAAATTTAATGTGCTTATTAACTCAATTATTAAAATATCACCCACCGTAAATCCTTTAGCTTTAAGCTTGGTCGATTTGTCTTTCCTCTAACTCCTCTTGCCTCTCTTGTCCTTCATCAAAACACAAAAACCCTAATTAAAATAAAATCTTACAAAATTGAAAACCTAAAGGAACAAAACATGACATTCATCCTAGAACAACCATAGCCATGATTTTCCTAAGCCTTTGGAATTAAAACCCCCTTAAAAAGCCAAAGGATTTGAACAACTTACCTTAAAGAAACTCCTTCCACGATTTTTGCCTTTAGCCACTAATGGGAGATTTAATCTTCCCCTTTCCTTTTCCTTTTCGAAAAACCCTTGATAAACAACTTAGAAACCAAGATAAGATGGAACCCTAAGCTACCATCTTCTTCTTCTTCTCTTCTTTTCTCCACTGAAACACACTCTCCTTTCTCTTTACTTGAAAATTTTCGTAAACTTCTTTCAAAAGACAAAGCCAATTTCATTTTTTTACTTTCAAACCTAAGGCAAAAATGATGGTGTTTCATTCTTCCTCTTTAATGTTACGAAAATGACTTATATAACCCTCCTTATTAGCTTTAAACTTTAAAAACCTAAGTGATCTACCCAAAATGACCTTACACATCTTATTCTTTCAATTTACTAACAACATATTATACTCTTAATTTAATCTCAATTTATCCCTTTAATACTTCTAATTTTCATCAATCTAAGCAAATAAATCCTCCAATTATTGACAAGCTAATTAAATTCTAACTAAAAGAAATTTAAACAATCAAAACCTCAAAAATAAAATAAAAACATGCTTAAACAATAGGAAAAGAAATTGGGGCCAACAGGCTTAGCTCCACGGGAACTTTCTAGTAGGATTAGATATCAACTAGAGAGCCATCATGGGGTGCCGGGTAGGCTGCCTAGTCATTTCAAGATAAGGGCCTATCATTATTGGTTAAGGTACTGTGGAGGAATCACACGGTAGAGGAACCTACGTGGGAGCCTGAGCAGCATATGTGTGCATTGTATCCCCATTTGTTTTGAACATGTATGCTTAGTTAAATTTTGAGGAAGAAATATGTATAAGGAGGGGTGATTGTAAAACCTTGAAACTTTCCTTTCATAGATATTATATCAAAGTTGCAGTATTCTATAGATTTTAAAAAAATACAAAAAGCATATCAAACACATCAACTCTTACTAGAGAACTATTTGTTGATAATGATGATCCTTATATTATAACCATGACATAAAAGTGATAAACCTTTATGAGAAACACCTCCTTTTCATATAAACAATCAAGTGCTTTGTTAGTTTTCAACTAAAACTAATTTTTTGACTCTTAACAATTGTATAAGCTTTCATTTATTAGTTTTTAACTTGGCAAGTTTTAAAATTTTAATTGAAGATTCTTATTGCTGTATTTTTTCGTAAATCATTATTTACTAGTTTTTACCCTAATGAACATTGATTTCTAGGGAAAAAATATTATTTAAGAGAATATGATTAGTAAGTTTAAGAAATCCCTTACCATCTATGGTTGCTAGAATCAACGCACTACTTAAGAATAATTTGTTTGTCACTTAAAGTGCTTCATAATTAGAGGCTTATTTTTTTTCTCTTTTGTCTTATTTGATAGGAAACGTAACACTTAATTTTAATCCATAAGTTTTGTCTATTTTAATTTATATCTTTGAGAAGATTATAAAAATAAGAATTAATTTTTAACAATTTTTAGTATATTTTTGTTTTCATAACATTTTAAAGGTTTAATTTATATGTTATTCGTTTCAAATTTAAATCTTTCATTTTTAGTATTTTTATTAAATTTGATAAGGTAATTCATTCATTAATCTTTGGGATAACCAATCTTAAACTATCAAACCTTTTAAGATGTTTCTAATCTAGTGCCTAAGTTTTTAAAATTTTCAATTGAGTGACCAACCTTTTAAAACCTTAACTATTCGGTTCAAAGCATTAGTTACATTAATTCCATTAGTAATTTGTTGATTTAGCTAACAAAATCTTTGTTGTTAGGTGTCCACATGAAAAAAGTCTCTCTACTCCATACTAATTATGGCCACTATTTTTCTTAATATATATTACATGTCATGAACAACAAAGACTCAGTTAGCTAAATAAGCAAATACTAACAGAACTAACAATTTAAACTGAACTGTTAAGGTTTTAAAATGTTGGTCACTTAATTGAAAATTTTAAAAACTTAGACATTGGATCAAAAAATTCCAAAAGGTTGGGTACTTCAAGAATGATTATCCCTTAATCTTTTTCAATTTACTTTTATTTGTTTTGTTTTTATTTTAGGTCATTATTTTTTAATTTTATTTTTTCATCATTGATTTACATTGGTTTTGATTTTATTTTAATTTTTATATATGCTTGCTCACATTTTCTTGAGATTAATTTTATGATTAAAATATGGGTTTAAAAATCTTTTGGACCAATTAGTAAATCAAAATGAAATATGAGGTTAAAATTAAAAAGTAAGGTTCAAAGGAGTTAGAATGAAAAAAAAATTACTACAAATTTGAAAAATGTCTAGTTTAATAGAAAAGGAAGAAGGACTTGTATGTAACAAAGGGGAAAGAGATAATCATACAAAAAAAGACAATAAAGAGAAAAGAAAAACTAACCTTAAAGGAAATAAAAAGTAATGACTATGATAGAGGAATCTAAATAGGAAAAAGAAAAATGACAACTTAGAGAGAAAGAGCACTATTAGAAACAAAAAAAAGAGGGAGAGAGACTATAACAGTCAAGAGGCAAAGAGAGCATAAGGGAGGGAAAAAATTAGAAGGAGAAAAAGAGAAAAAAGAGGGAAAAAAGAGAAAATGAAAGCTAAAAAAGTGATAGACAAAATTAGAGACAAGAAAAAGTATAGAGGAATCATGAAAAAGAATAATAGCTATAAGACATGAAGAGAGAGCAAGAATCATGACAAGGAAAACATCGTGAATAGAGAAGCTAAGCATGATAAGGAAAAAAATAAATAAGGAATAATGTGGACCAACGATAACTATTAAGGGAAGAGGGAAACAAGAAGAAAGACAAAAGAATTAACCAATATGAAAAAGCTTGACAGTGCAAGAAAGAAAAAGAAAAAAAGATGGAATCTTATATAAAAGAATGGAGAGAGACAACTTAAAAGGATAAAGCATACACAAAAAATGAGAGAACCAGTTCAGGGTCATATTATTCACCATCGATATAGGTGTGCCTTATTGTAGAAAGAGAAGGAGCTTAATAAAGCAGAAGTCTCATTATTTCTACATATATAAATGAAGTGTGCCAAACACAAAAAAATTTAAAACCTAACTACACACAACTATACTTATAATAATGGTGAAAAAGGATCATATCCACAGAGAGTACGTGGCCAAGTTTTGTATTGAACTAATCAATATAATGAGATGGGGGTTTGGGTAAATTTGATTAATGCAATTAAATAAGATTAAATTATGATAGACAAATTAAATCAAATAATTCAAATTTGCAATGAGTAATAGGAGATAAGATCATAAGTTATTCAAGAACCTGAAATAAGAGTTGTTCTAATCAAAGAATGAAGAAAAGTATCTCTAAGTTTTTTTCATTAATTAATAATATAATCCATTAATTACATTAATAAGAAACCTTTCATAGGTATAAAATACCTAAGAACTAGTTTCCTAAGGAAAATAAAATTCTTATCATATTCTACTAATGAAATAACTAAATAACTTTGAAAGGTCATTTTTTACCTAAATAAAAATCTAAAATTTAAAATGAAAACATCTAATCCATATATATTGTATTACGCACTGACATAGACTATCTTTAAAAACTTTATTAGCGCGTAATAATTATGAGTCCAATGCCAATCTCATTTATGAAACTTCTTTTATAAGTAAACAAGATCAACATAGAACCAACATAGCACCAACTTCGAGAATATAGGTCCATCATAGTCTTATGTCAATGTTATAACCTAATTTTCTAATTTTTCAAAGCCCATATAAGAGCAACACCAGGCACTAACATGACACTATATTAGTTACATCATTTTTTTTGTATCTTTCTCCTTTAATTGAAACAATATTATAATCTTGAATTCAATCCCTTAAAGTAGCAAAATATTACTCTTTACATAAAGATCCATCATTAAGTCATCATAACTTCTTTAGCCTTCTTTTCTTTATTCTTTGTCAATGGTCCTCCATTTTATTCCAATGGATCTCTCGTTTTTTATGCTTAATTTACACTATTTGTAATCTGTCCAAGACCCTCTTCATTTCACCTTTATTTAGAAGCTTATATAGCTTGAGTTGATGCCTGATTCCCATTGAAAGAAGTTTTTAAGGAATCAAATATTAAAAGTTATAGTTCATGTGGTTACAATAAATATAATCAAGTTCATATGAAGAGGAAGTACTTGATGTGACAGAGGACAAGAGAGGAAAATACAAGAATCTAGTTGAAGTTATTATAAAAGGGGTTAAAGTTCTTTTAGGGAGAATTTAGAAGACGTATTCTCCATTGAGCCCTCTATTGCAATATGTGTTCTATCTCCTACCTATAGATCTTTTTTGGTAAATCTATTTATCGCTTCTATAGTATAGGTTATATAGGACCAAGTTTTTATCCCACATACTTTATAAGTACTATTGTAAACCTTTTCCATATTATCTAACTAATAAATTATGATGATGGTGATTGATTAAAATAAAAATAAACTAATAAACTAAAAAAATATACACAATTGACTAGCAAAAAAAGATTAAATTAAGAAATAAACAATAAAAATATTGGTACTCGAATGGTGAATCCATCTAAAAATTCTCATGCAAATAAGAATTCATACATCAATTTAACCTAAAGTTCATCAAATAGTGGAAACTCCTTAACTATGTTAATATATTTTTTGAGATTACTAACAACTAACTGTTGGATGATTTATTAAAATCTCATTCCAATTAAAACACTTAGAATTATATTAATTGATTTATAAATTTCTCTACTAAGTTGGACCCTAA
>JANIHZ010000209.1:56750557-56762617 GCA_027478365.1 Erythroxylum rufum | reverse complement strand
CACCCAGTTAGACTCCACCAAGTAAATCAGTTGGCGATATGCAAATTAATCAACTCTACAATTGGGCCCTAATCGCAGAATCAATTAATAAACAATGACAGTAAAGCGGAAACAGTATGAATATTATAAACCAAATATTCAGATAAATAGGTCTCACGGGTTACCGCATTACAATTGGAATTCCCCGACTAAAACAAATTAGCTACTCATAAAGAAATTAAACAAAACAAGGTTCATAATTAACATAGTCTCCATAACAAAGGAAAGAAGAAAAACTAAAAACGAAATTCTAGAAATTGATCTCTAATGATGCCTTGCATCCCCCCTTGATATCGTCTCCGTTGTATGTTTTAAAAACCAAAAGAAAAGCCGACCCTCCTTTGCTGCTGCCGTCCCTTTCTATTTATCTTTCCCCTAGGTTTTTGTCCCCTTTTGAATTTGCCGTGGGCCCCCTCTTGATGGCCTCTTTTCCTAAACTATGTGGGCCCTTTTCAATTAACCAAAAGCCTTAAAATCTTCCTCTTTTGGGCTGCCACGTTGCTTTCCCATTTAATTTGCCTCCATACGTCTGCGCATCTTTTGTCCAAGTCTCCACCTCTTGTTGATTTATTTCAGCTCATTAAGTTAATAAACGCCGCACAAGCATTCTGGGTCACGCCCCTTTACTTCCACTTTATACGCTGCTTCTCCATGTTGCCTTGATTTAATTTGCAGCCTAAATTAGTCTCTGATCTCCTCTTAATTTCCCACCTCATGTAAAAGTTATAATTTCCTACAAGGAAACATTTAATCAAGTTAAGTCCCAATAATTGAATCAACAAGAGGAGTAAAAAGGAATAATTAAAACATAAATATTGGACAAATATGCACTTATCAATACATGTTTCATCTTATATCACAATGAAAAAAACCATAAAATGCTTACTTCTTTAAAGCATGCATTGAAACAAGAGCATGCATTGAAACAAGATGCAGTCCACGCGTCGGAGCAAGATGCAGACAGAACAGACGGAAACGTCTAAGCTAGGTGCATACGAACGTGTCTAAGCTGGGACACACGTCGAAGTCAGACACAGACGAAGCAAACGTGTCTAAGCCAGACGCAGACGAATGAAGGACACGTGTCAAAGCGAGACGTAAGTAGACGAAGGACACACATCAAAGCGGGATGCAGGCAGACAAAGGACACGCGTCAAAGCAAGACGCAAGTGGCGAAGGACACGCGTCAAAGCGAGACGCAAGCGAACTTAGGCAAAGATGAACTTCGACTCAGACAGAGGACTTAGACTAAGACTGAATCAGACGACGATTCAGTTAAAGCTGAATTAGATGATGATTCAGTCAAAGTTGAGCATTGACTCAGACGCAATCAAAGCTCGATGATTCAGTCAAAGCTAAGTGTTGACTCAGATGTAGTCAAAGCTGAGCTTTAACTCAGACGGATGGATTATCAGACGAAGGATCCAGCTAAACTGAATCAGATGATAGATTCAGCCAAAGTTGAGCTTTGACCAAACGGAGGGATTTCTATAGGGTCTTCCTCAAATCACCTAAAGTTCTAAATCACAAATTACACTCTCCAAAGCGTCTCCAATGGTTCCTACATCCGTTTTAACATCACTTTCACTCATGCTCTTTCCAAAATCACTTAGTCTAAGGCTGAATCAAACGGAGGGCTTAGTCTAAGGATGAATCAGACGGAGGGATTCAGTCAAGGCTGAATCAGAAGGATGAATTTAGTCAAGGCTGAATTAGACGAACGAATTCAATCAAGGCTGAATCAGACGGATGATTCAGTCAAAGCTGAACCAGACGAATGTTTTAGTCAAAGCTGAATCAGACGGAGGCGATGGATTTAGTCAAAGCTGAACCAGATGATGGATTCAGTCAAAGCTGAATCAGACAGAGGCGATGGATTCAATCAAAGCTCAATCAGACGATGAAATTTCTACAGGGTCTTCCTCACATCACCTAAAGTTCTAAATCACTAACTACATTCTCCAAAGCATCTCCAACTTATAATGGACAAATCTCTCAACTCCGATATTCAAAATTTTCATTCTTTATATCGTTGGAAAGCTAGAAAGATAAGCTACAATTTTCTAGAAGACACATTTGCCCAGTTCAGCTTAAATCATTATAGATTTTCCCTTGAAGTCAGAAAACAAAGTTTACCCCTATGAAAAAGTTGAAAATGCAATAACAAGACTTGGATAGTCGTGGACAAAATGCCAACATATTTCATTAATATCAAAATATAAGAGTTTTACAAAGCTTTAATGGCATTTCAAGCCATAATACGTCATTTTCTTCATAAACTATAAATACAAAAGATATTTGAATATTACTTGAAATGCTGTTAAAGCCTTAAATTCCCAAAAATCTAACTTAAAAATAAAAAAGTATGTAAATTCGGAGTGATGTCGTAACCCTTGACTACTCGATCTCTTGCTCCTCACCTAAATATGGGACGGAATAGGAGGGGGGAGCTTAAAGCTCGTGGGTAACAATTTTATAACCGGTAACAAGCAAAACTATTGAAATAATCATTTCCATTATAAAAATTCATATTAATGCAAATCATGTATGCATCACTTTTTTCAACATATCATAAGCAAGTAAGCACATCAAAATGGTTTGGGTAGATCCATAAATATGACGAACTACACATTTCCACATAATGGTCCTGTGTAGTTGTAAACTTGACGTACTATCACAATCCCACATAGTGGTTTTACGTAGATGTAAACATGAGGGAGTCCATGAAGGAGCTCCGTGCCACTAGCGTGCAAGCGGGAGAAGCCTTTAACTTGGTCAACGTGCTTGTGACATACTTGAATGGACTACACCAAACCCACATAATATGTAATTCATGAATTGAAAACAGTTTGCCCAAATGGCACACTTTGAAAACTTGATTTCATAAAAATCATTTTCATTTTTCATTTCATTATTCAAAACACAATTCATATACTAAACATGTAGCACATTCTCAAGGCATTAAAGAGCAATAAATGCACATTTAAAAAGTAGCTGAAATCATTTATTTTCATTTCTTGAAAAGAACATTAATGGCTTATTATTTAATTATAAAAATGTAACTCACCTTGAATTCCTTGCTTATAATTTGCTCAAATGTGCCTCTCCTCTTACTCTTCTTGTCTTTCTTGATTCCCTTTTCATAAGAAAATATCCCAACTTCAAAAAGGTTGCAAAAATTGAAAACCCTCAAAGCATATTCAATAAAATTGTTTCTAGAAAACTTAATGTATTTCCTAAACGTCATGAACCAAAACCCTTTCATATATCCAAAGTATAAAAATCAACTTACCTTAAATCTTCAGCAATTTATGATATTATTGGCTCTAAAGATAGTTCTTCCCTTCCTCTTTCTTTTTCCCTTCTTGAGCAACCTCAAAATCTCTCTAGAAAACTTAGATAAGATGAAACCCTAGCTCAACTTTCTTCTTTGCTCTCAACCACCGAAACCTCTCTTCTTTCTCTCTTTGTTTCGTTATTTCTCTTCTTCCTTCTCTATTTTCATTTTTCTTCCTTCTCAAGAGCAAGACTACTCTTCTTTTTCTCATTCTACCCTTAATGAGTGTAAAAAGTCCATTTTGCCCTTCTTTAATGCCTTATGGTTTTTAAACTTAAGTAAACTACCCACAATACCCCTTTAGGCACTCTTACCACTTCAATTTAATTAACCCATGTAATAAATCCTACTAATCTTGACATAATGATTAACTCCAAAAATTAATCCATCAAAACCTCATAATTCATTTAAATCATGCCTAATTAAAGAAAAAAATTCGAGGGCCAACATTTCTCTCCCTCTTAAAAGAATTTCATCCTCGAAATTATTACCTGACTCATTGAAGAGTTGTGGATACTTCTCCCTCATGGCTTCCAAGGGCTCCCACGTGGCATCTTCTCTACAGAACTTTAACTAGCTGAACTATCTTGTTCCTGAGGACCTTTTCCTTGGTGTCCAAAATCTCCACTGGAATCTCCTCATAACTCAGATCATCTCTCAACTGAACCTCAGTAATCTGAATGATGTGGGAGGGATCCGATCTATACCTCCTTAACATGGACACATGAAAGACGTCATGTATCTGTGACAATTCTGGGGGCAACGCCAACCAATAGGCTAGCGGTCCAATCCTTTTAAGAATTTCATAGGGACCTACATATCTCGGACTCAACTTGCCTTTTTTGTCAAATCTCATTATTCCTTTCCAAGAAGACGTCTTAAGAAAGACTTTCTCACCCACTTTGTACTCCATCTCCTTTCGGTGTGCATCAATGTAGCTCTTCATTCTATCCTGAGCTGCTTTAAGTCGTTGCTTGACTAAATTGACCTTGTCAACTGTCGTCTGCAGTAACTCTGGCCCTATCAGTTTCCTTTCTCCTTCCTCATCCCAATATATCGGAGTTTTACACATCCTTCCATACAGTGCTTCATCCGGAGCCATCTGAATGCTCGAATGGTACGAATTATTGTAAGCAAATTCAACCAATGGAAAATGCTCGTCCCAAGCTCCTTTGAAATCCATCACACATGCCCTGAGCATTCCCTCAAGGGTCCAAATGGTCCTCTTATATTGACCATCTGTTTGGGGATGAAAAGTCGTGCTAAAATTTAACTTGGTTTCCAGAGCCTTTTGTAAGCTTCCCCAGAATCTCGAAGTGAATCGAGAATCCCTGTTAGAAACTATAGAATCTGGAACCCCATGTAATCTTACTATCTCATCAATATACTTCTTTGCTAGCACATGCAGAGAATCAGTCTGTTTAATTGCCATAAAATGGGCTGACTTCGTCAAACGATAAACAATAACCCATATGACGTCATGTTTCCTACTGGTCTTAGGCAAACCCATCAGAAAATCTATGGTTACCCTTTACCACTTCCACTCAGGAATGGATAATGGCCATAACTTACCTGAAGGTGCCTGATGTTTAACCTTGACTTGCTGACATACTTGACACTTACTGACATACTCTACTACATCCTTCTTCATGCCTATCCACCAAAAATGCTCTTTTAAGTCTCTGTACATCCTAGTGCCACCTAGGTGCATGGAATAAGACGCATTGTGTACCTCATCTAGTATCTCATCCTTCACCTCCTTGACATCTAGAATACAAAGTCTGTTCCCTACAACCATAAGTCCATCATCCCTCACTACCACCTCAGATTTCTTGCCATTCTGGATTTTCCCTTGGAGCTTACTCAATTTTGCATCCTGTGCTTGTAACTCCCTAACTTTCTCCCTCAATATCGGTCTTACTCTGAAATTAGCAAGAATGCAATTTGGTTCCTGCTGTTTCAAGCTTATCCTAAGCTTAGCCATCCCTTCCAATAACGGTAGATAAATTGTTCGAACATGAGCTATATAGGATTTCCTACTCAAGGCATCCGCCACCACATTTGCCTTTCTTAGATGGTATTCAATCAACAGGTCATAATCCTTGAGCAACTCTAACCACCTTCTCTGTCTCAAATTCAGTTCTTTCTGGCTCAGTAAATACTTGAGACTTTTGTGATCTGTAAAAATCCTCGTCTGCATCCCATACAAATAATGTCTACAAATCTTTAGGGTAAAAATTACTGCTGCAAATTCCAAATCATGGGTTAGGTAATTCAGTTCATAATGCTTTAGCTGCCGTGAGGTATAAGCTATTACCTTGTCTCCTTGCATCACTATAAACTGTATAACCCTCCTCTCTTGTGGGCAAAGTCAGAATTGGAGCACCTGTCAATCTGTGCTTAAGCTCCTCAAAGCTCTTCTGGCATTTATCACTCCAGTTAAACTTTTGATTCTTCCTCAATAACTTGATCATCGGAGCAGCTATCATCGAGAATCTTTCAATAAATCTCCTATAATACCCGGTCAGACCCAGAAAATTTCTTACTTCTTCCACTGTCGTGACGTGCATGCCAATTCACCACTGCTTCAATTTTTCTTGGATCAACATATACCCCATCTTTAGAAATCACATGCCCAAGGAATATCACCTAGTGAAGCCAAAACTCACACTTGCTGAATTTGGCATAAAGTTCCTTCTCCCTCAAAGTCTGCAACACTATCCTGAGGTGTTCCTCATGTTCCTCTTCACTCTTGGAATAGACCAGAATGTCATCGATAAACACTATGAAAAACTGATCCAGATACTCCTTAAAGACCCTATTCATAAGATCTATGGAAGCAGCTAGGGCATTGGTCAAACCAAATGGCATGACTAGGAACTCGTAATGCCCATAACAAGTCCTAAAGGTTGTCTTACTCACATCAGACTCCTTGATTCTGAGCTGATGATAGTGCAATCTGAGATCAATCTTGGAAAAGACGCTTGCTCCTTGCAGCTGATCAAACAGATCATCAATCCGGGGCAGAGGATACTTATTCTTAATAGTCACTCTGTTGAGTCTCCGATAGTCAATACACATGAGCCATGTTCCATCCTTCTTCTTAACAAACAGAACTGACGCTCCCCATGTGACGAACTTGGCCTCATGTACCCTTTCTCTAGCAGCTCCTTCAGCTCAGCTAGAGCCATTCTATAGGGTGGTATAGAGATGGGTGCGGTATTGGGAATCAAGTCAATAGAAAACTCGATTTCCCTCACCAGTGGCAAACCAGGTAAGTCCCTAGAAACACGTATGGAAATTCCCTCACTACTAGAAAATCCTCTAACCTCCCTTTATTTACATCAGTGTCCACCACATATGCCAAGAAGGCTTCATACCCCTTTCCTATCATCCTGTCAGCTAGTAAATTTGAAATTATTCTTGGTGATGGAATTTGTCGGTCCCTTATGAAAATCACCTTCTCACCGTTGCCAAGATCAAACTCTGTCTCTTTAAGGCCACAATCTAACTTGGCACAATATTTCTCCATGGCATCCATTCCCAGTATCACATTTAGACCCTTTAACTCCAACGATAGCAAATCCACTACTAGTTAAGCACCCTCAATGAAAAGCTTACAATCCCTATACACTTGACTTATTATCACCTTCCTCCCTAAGGGAGTACTAACAGTCAAGGGACTATCCATTGGCATCAAATCAACATCATGCAAAATCATGCTTGTAGAAACAAATGAATGTGTGGAGCCAGAATCAATCAACAAATATATTGTATAGTTAAATAACTGAGTCATACCTGTAACAACTTCAGGTATGGTTGCAACTTCCTCTCTGGTCATAGCAAATACCCTGGCCTATGCCTGACCCTTTGGTCTCCCTGGAGGAATAGCCTTATTTGCAACTCTAAAACTGCCCACCTCTATGACTAGCCTGGGTCTCACTGTTTCTGCTCTTCTCGGGGCGTGCAACTGCGACCCCTCTTGCCTTGCTACCTGGGGATAGTACCTAATTATGTGTCCCTTTTCTCCGTATCGAAAGCATGCTCCAAGTAACTTGAAGCACTCTTCTTTGTGCAGTTTCCCACAATGCTCACATTGGGGGTTTGTGTATCTACTCCTCCCTATCCTTTCCGTGCTTCCCATACTTGAGGCTTGCCCTGAAACTGCCCTTGCCTGCTTGTTCTTGGCAGGGCCACTACTTCCCACTTCACTCTATGTATGGTAACTCCTTGTACTCCTCTCAGGCACTAGAGCACTCATTCCCTTCTTAGAAGACTGCTCTGGCTCTTCCTCTTCCTGCTCACTTCATTCTTTATATTCTCTAGTTTTTCAGCCTGGAGTGCAGCATCTACCAACTGTTGGTAATCACAGAAGTTATGGATCAGGACTTTCTCCTTGATCCCCAAATGAAGTCCTCCCTCAAACTTGCGGCACAATCTTGGCCGCATATTGTGAGAGCTGGGTGAACTTCAGCTCATACTCACTCACACTCATATCCCTGGCCTTCTCTTGGATATAGACTCTCGAGAAGTACTTCCTCCTGAAAGCTTCTAAAAAGTCCCTCCATATCACTACTGGCGGTATGTTCTGACTGTGGGGTACTGAATCCCACCAATGGAGCGTATCCCCCTGTAGTAAACTGACTGCATAGTCTAACTTCTCTTTGTCAAAGCACTTTATCTGAATCAGGACTCTCTTGGTCCTCTTCAACCATGCTTCAGCCTCTTCCAGGTTGATAGTCCCATTGAAATCCATAGCTCCATACTTGCGGAGCTTATCATACTGCCTACTCCTCTCCACTGAACTGGCACCGGAACTTGTCACCCTTAGCCCATGACATAAGTGAAAGCCTAGGCGAAGGCTTGAAAGAACCGCAGGTTCATAGTAGGCATAGGAGGAGGAGGCAGTAGCACTTCATGCTGCACACTAAGTGCCTCAGAATCAGGAGCAGGTTGTGTCCCAACATTTTGGGAGACATAGGATTCATCCGTGCTCCTTTGGCGAGAGCCAGATCGAGTCACAGCTCCTCAAGTTCTCTTTTGAGGAAGCATTTTCATTCCTTCAATATAAAACCATTTAAAATCTTTAATTCATGTAAGACAATTTCAAATAAAATAAAACAATTCAAATCATGTGTAACAATTCAAAACAACGCAAGTTATTTATTTAAAACAATGCATGTTCATTTCGTAATTGAAAACTACCCATTCCATGCCTAGGATACTCCTAAACCTAGTCCCAAACCTAGACCTAAACCTAGTAGCTTTGATACTACAACTGTTGGACCCTGTTTCTGGAGCCCAACATCGGAGTCGTGAAATGTGAGTCTCTGATACCACAACATGTGTTGGGCCCTATTTTCAGACTGTTCTTATATTGAAATAGTATTATGTGCTTGATTTCCATCCAAAAAATGAAATTCTTAGATATGGAAATAGAACTTTATTTCTTCAAACAAATTGCAGTCCTAAGTCTTTATTTTATTTTGAAGCAAAAACCATCTCAATCGGAGCTCTATAGATCAAGATATGCTTAAGAAACCAAAGTATGTTCATAGCCCAGTCATGCTCTCCCAACCGACCCCTCACTTTCTTTCTATCAATATTTTTCAAATGAACCCCAAAAGCTACCAATTTTTATGAAGAGATATAAAAATGTGTTAGGAGTTTATTAGTTCAAGAATCACTTTATTTTGTGGCCAGAATATTAAGTTATGTCCAAAAGAATCAAGCATGTTTATGTCCTCAATCATATTGTACCTATCTTGGGACAATTGCCATAACTTTCTCTACAGATGTCGGATTAAGGTCATTCTTAGATGGTTTGAAAGAGGACTTCTAGATATACAACTTTTATGAAGACTTCAAAGTGAGATTTTGCTATATAGTCCACCTAACAGACATACACAGGTCTGGGGGTCCTCACAGACCTAAGAAGGTCCGTTTAATGGACCTAAAGTCCGTCTAATGGACACAGGGGACACCCAAGCCCCTCCAAAGCCTCTCCAATGCTTCCTACATCCATTCTAACACCATGTTCACTCATAACCTTTACAAATTCAACCTAGTTTCATTAAATCTCTAATCTCTACTCATTTGCTCCATCAAGACCACTAATTCTCATCATTTAGTGTAGTTGTCCTGTATATACATCCTATGTAGCATCATAACTTGCAATGATCATATCTTTCCACTCCGATATCCAAAAATTACAAACTTTATATCGTTGGAAAGCTAGAAAGATCATCTATAACTTCTAAGAAGAAAATTTTGACCAGTTCTATATAGATTATTCCAGATTTTTCCTTGAAGTTAGAACACAATTCCTAACCCCATGAAAACTTGAAATTTTGCAACGTAAAGACTTGAAAAGTCATAAGCAAACATATTCTATATATATTTCACCAACATCAAAAGGTACGAGTTTACAATGCTTTAGTGGGCATTTCGAGCCACCTTACCTCATAATCCAAAAATACAAACTTTACAAGAACAATAATTTCTCAATATGCGACTAAAGCCGTGTTTTACATAATCTAGCTTCAAAAACACAAAAATGCAAATTGGAGTGATGCCTTGACTTTTGACTCGATCACTCGTTATCTTGCTCATTTCCTGAAGATAGGAAGGAACGGGGGTGAGCTTAAAGCTCGTGGGCAACAGTTTTATAATCGATAATAAACAAAACCCATTGAAAACCTTCATGTTTATAGCAAATTCTCATGAAAATCTATAAAACATATATTTCTCAAATTCTCAACTTGTCAAACCAATTCACAACTCACATAAGCCATGCATTCACCAAACTTGTCTACACATGTAAACACATAAGCACATCATAATGGTTTAGGCAGATCCATAAATATGACAAACTACACAATTTCACATAATGGTCTTATGTAGTCATAAATTTGAGGGAGTCCATGAAGGAGTTCCGTGCTACTAGCGGGCAGGTGGGAAAAGCCTTTAACTTGGTCAATGTGCATGTGACATTCTTGAATGGACTACACCAAACCCACATAACATGTAATTCATGAATTGAAAACATTTTACCCTTATGGCACATTTTTGGAAACTTGATTTCATAAACTTGTTATTCTTTCAAAAATCATTTCCATCATTTAATTCATCAACAATTAACACAATTCATATACAAACATGTAACACATTCTTACAACATTTAAAAAGCAATAAATGCACATGAATGAAGTAGTTGAAAATCATTTATTATCATTTCTTGAAAGAAACATTAATGGCTTATTACTTAATTATAAAAGTGAAACCCACCTTGAATTTCCTTCCTTATAACTTGCTCAAATGCGCCTCTCCACTTGCTCCTCTTGTCTCTCTTGATTTTCTTCAACATTGACAAATATCTCAAATTAGTAGGCATTCCAATTGAGAAACCCACAGAGTACATTCACTAAAATTGATTCTAGGATACTTAAACTCATGCATTTCCTAAGTTCTTTGAGCCAAAAGCCCTTCCAAAAATCCAAAGACTAAACATAAACTTACCTTGAATCTTCACCAAACAAGTTGTTTCTTGGCTCTAATGGAAGCTCTAATCTTCCTCTTTCTTTTCCCCTTCTTGAGTAACTTCAAAACCACTCTTTAGAACTAAGAAAAATTGAAACCTAGGTTGCTCTTCTTCCTTTCCCTTCTTTTCTCCTTATACGACACTCTCTCTTCTCTCTTTTCTTCAATTTTCGTTTTCTTCCTTCTCTAATAGCAAGAAAACCATTCTTCTCCCTTTTATACGCTTAATGAGACAAAAAAGTCCATTTTACCCCTCCTTTTAAGCTTATTTCTTTTTAAACTTAAGTGATCTTCCCAAAATACCCGTTATGTAACGTTACCACCTTAACACTTTAATTCAATTAACCTATATCACATACTCTTACTCACATTAACATAATAATCCCAAAAATTAATCCATTAAAACCTCCAAATTAATTTAAATCATGCTTATTCATCAAGAAAAAATTCGGGGCCAATAACTAAGCCTTTAATTGTAGTCCACAATTATGCTTTTAGTAGGCTAAATTAAGTGAAATAATTCAATAAGGTACTATACCTTTCAGCCCTACTCCATGCAACCCCTTGCATTTTGCTATCATGGTGTTGACATATATCTTACATGTCGTTGTCAAAGTTTACAAGACATTAGTCAACTCAAAATGTCAATACATTTTGTCATCTATATGATTTTGACATATCTCCACAACTTTGTCTCCATATCCTCAATGGGAATTATAGCAAAATTGCATAATGAACATACAATTTTCTATCTAAATTTTGAGAACTTTTCTCAAACATATCCTATGTTCAAGAACTTAGATTCACTAACTTCGTATCAACTATACTAAATAAGGTAGATTCCACTAAGAACAAAATATAAATGTAAGAAAAACAAGTAATCAATTATATGTCATGACTACCAAATAAGATTAGGACTTTAATCACGCATTTGGTTACTCCCACTATTTTTTCTTCGAAATAATAGCCCTCATTACTATTCAGAAAGATTACTCTAACCTTTCTAGTGGGCTAGGATCCCATTCAAATATAGTTGACCTTAAGTTTGCTCAACAAATCAACTAGACATAAATTAGGTAGATAACAACTTTATCAATCACATCTCATGTGACTCCTAGATCCGTTAGGTGACAACTCTTGCCAAA